>BGPR01001304.1:246458-261227 GCA_013235015.1 Araneus ventricosus | reverse complement strand
ACCTGATGATGCAAGAGATCCAAAAGCCGTCGAATCCGATACAGCAATTTGTGTATCGGCGTCTTCAACAGCACCAGAAGATGAAGTCAAAAGCAGGGAGAGAAGGTCTGAATCATTATCTTCTGTGCCAGTCTTCCAGGGCCAAGAAACAACAGAAGACACAGGAACATCAGAAGAAAGTGAAATGATAAATATAAATTCGTTGGGTGAACAAGGAACTTCTGAAGGAAGTACCTTAAATTCTCAACTGGAAACCAGTGAAAAGCCATCACAAAATCAATCATGAAAATATGCATCATTTGAAAAATCCCCCTTTTCTGAAACAAATGATGAATGAACTTGAACCTTCTTAAATCTGATCCGAATGAACTTGAAAAAATCCTCTTTTTCTGGAATCCTTCTTCAACGAACACGAAAAAATCCTTCTTTTCTGTAGCAAAACATCAACGAATCCCCCTTTGACTGGACTTGACCCTCTCCGAAACAATTTTTAAAAATCCTGTTCAGAAGCAAAAGAGGAATGAATTAACCACATTGTCTACGAAGATATAAAATAGATAAAATAATAGATAATAATAGATAAAAATTGTTGGAGTTATCCAAAAACTTCTGTTCAATAGACAACTTAATATATTAGATTTTTAAAAATTACTACTGAAAAAAAATCGATTCCAATTAAAAAGGTATAATTACTGAAACTTTGAGTTATTACTTGAAGTATGCATTTCTGTATTTTAACCATTTAAAGAGCCATTTTTACTAGTAGTCTTATAGTAAAATGGCTTTAGGATTGAGATTCATTTAAGAAAAGAAATTCATTTAGCGTATTCGATTACATTAATTTTTATTAATTCGATTCCGATTAAAATGGTATAATTACTGAAAACTTTGAGTTATTACTTGAAGTATGCATTTCTGTATTTTAACCATTTAAAGAGCCATTTTTATTAGTAGTCTTATAGTAAAATGGCTTTAGAATTGAGATTCATTTAAGAAAAGAAATTCATTTAGCGTATTCGATGGCATTAATTTTTATTAATTCGATTCCGATTAAAAAGGTATAATTACTGAAAACTTTGAGTTATTACTTGAAGTATGCATTTCTGTATTTTAACCATTTAAAGAGCCATTTTTACTAGCAGTCTTATAGTAAAATGGCTTTAGGATTGAGGTTCATTTAAGAAAAGAAATTCATTTAGCGTATACGATGACATTAAATTTTATTAATTAGTTTTGGTAAATAATAATTAATTATCAAGTCCAGACACTTTGTTATGGTTTGGAAAAGAAATTGGAACATTTAGGTTTCCGTTGCACCCAAAAATTTGGCGAGAACTTATGCCAACCTTTAAAATTGATGAATTTGGTGGCCCTGCTACGACCTTATTAAGGGTTAAAACTAAATGGTTACTTAAATTCATAAAAGAGTTTCCAGAGGCAATTTCAAATTAGCCGAAAGTAAAGAATTTAACTCAGTAATTAATTTTAGATTTCGTTAAAAAATTGATTAAATGAAAAAAAAAGGAATACGAAAAATTCAAAATAAAAAAGGAGGAAATAATATAAATGATTAAAATCCAAAATAAAAATAAATACTCTATATTGTGAAAGTATACGAGAAAGCAGAGGGGAGAACTATCCCACACCTATTAGCCCACACCACATAAAATTTTGAACCCTATCAGTAAAAGGGTTGGTTATCTAGTTTTTTGTCTGTCCGTATGTATGTGAACATGCTAACTCAAAAACTCAACAAATAGCAAAAATAAAATTTGGTAAACAGTCTTGGCATCAAAATTGTTGATCTATATCCAACTAGTCTACGAGAAGACTACCAAAAAACATACTCGATCCTCTTCGCCATACTTCGAATCTAAACCCAAAACGATCTATATTGTGAAAGTATACGAGAAAGCAGAGGGGAGAACTATCAAACACCTATTAACCCACAGGACATAAAATTTTGAACCCGATCAGTAAAAGGTTTGATTGTCTAGTTGTTTGTCTGTCCGTATGTATGTGAGCATGCTAACTCAAAAACACAACAAATAGGAAAAATAAAATTTTGAGTAACGGTCTCAGCATCAAAATTTATTGATCTATATCAACTAATTCACGGGAAGACTGCAAAACATATTCGATCCTCTTTATACATATGAAAGAATCTAAATCCAAACGTTCTATATTGTTAGAAAGCATGCGAAAGAAACAGAGGAGAACTCTCCCACGTATTATAGTCCACACATAAGTTTGAACCCTATCGGTAAAGGGTTGTTATCTAGTTGTTTGTCTGTCCCGTATGCATGTGAAGCATGCTAACTCAAAACACCAACAAATAGGAAAAATAAAATTTGGTAAAACAGTCTTGGCATCCAAAATTGTATATCCAACTAGTCTACACAGGAAGACACCAAAAACATACTCGATCCTCTTCATACATACTTCCAGATCTAAACCCAAGGCAGTCTATATTGTGAAAAGCATGCAGAAAGCAGAGGAGAGAACTCTCTCCCACGTATTGGCAGTCCACACTGTAAAATTTTGAACCCTATCGGTGAAAGGGTTGGTTGTCAAGTTGTTTGTCTGTCGGCTGTGTGTGGGCATGCTAACTCAAAACACGACAAATAGGGCTCCAAGGTAGAAACAGTCTGCTCAGCATCAAGGTGTAGATCATATCCAACTAGTCTACAGGAAGATTACAAACATGCCTCGATCCTCTTCATACTTCGAATCTAAATCCAAAACGTTCTATGTTGTGAAAGCATACGAGAAAGCGGGAGAGAACTCACACGTATTAGTCCACTACAAGCAAAGTTTGAACCCCCATCAGTAAAGGTGTTGGTTATCTAGTTGTTTTGTCTGTCCGTATGTGATGTACAGCTAACTCAAAAACGACAAATAGGAAAAAAATAAAATTTGGTAAACAGTCTCGGTATCAAAATTGTAGCAGATCTATTATATCCAACGCATACGGGGAAGACTACCAAAAAACTACTCGATCCTCTTCGCCATAGCTGAATCTAAAATCCAAAACGTTCTATTGTAATGATTACGAGAAGCAGAGGAGAGACCTCACATCATTAGTCCACACTACATAAGTTTGAACCCTATCAGTAAAAAGTGTTGGTTATCTATTGTTTGTTGTCCGGTATGTAATGTACGCTGCTTAAACTCAAAACACAACAAACAGGAAGAAAAAACTATAAACATTGGATGACCCAGTGATCGCTACATCGAAAAAGTACGCATGTCTGGAAGATAGTAAAACGACCTAATCTCAGTCTTCTGCATTCTGAATCTAAGCCTAAATCATATTGTGAAAGTATACGAAAGCAGAGGGAGAACTATCACCTATTAGCCCACCAAAATAGCCAATATTACAGCTTAAGAATATTGGGAGATAAATTTGCATATGGGCATGCACTGTCCCGGGTATAATTTTGACTTTTTTAATAACTAATTTGGTTTCTTTTAATTTTTGGACATTTGGTAATTACTTTTTTGAGAGCATCATTCAGATTAAAATGATCTTCTAATCGACGAAAGTCTTGAAAGTGGCGACTTCTATGAGAAAAAAAAATATGAGAGGTCAAATTCTATTTAAATTTTCTAATAATATAAGTATGTTATTTAAAGCAATGATAATAATACTTCTGAAGGAGCGAGTTAAGTAATTTCTATCAATAAGGATTCAGGTTTTTTTAAACAAATCAGCTATTAGGGAACTAGGTACCTGAAGTCTAATGCACATTAAAATATTGAAGGGTAAGGAGATTCTAATCCGCAGCATTCAAATATTCTTGGGGAGGAAGTCTAATCACAACATTCGTGATATGGGAGGGCAGGAGGTCTGTGCAACATTAAATATTCTTGGAGGAGGAAGTCTAGCTGCAGCATTCAAATATTCTTAAGGTATATCGGACGTGGCGATATTTCTGCCTTGATAGGGACTTATTCATTTTTATTCTGTATAAAATACTTTTATATTATATAAAATAGGTATAAAATCTTATCATTAAATAATCTTTCTTTCCCGGTAAAAAAAAAATAAGTTGCTTATTAAACTCTTATCTTTGATATTCCTATTTTCTGCAATAACTTGAATTAAATATCATAGTCAAACTTTTATTTTTAGCCCTTCATCCTTTGTAAAGAAAAAAATCAAAACTCCAAGTATTTTCGTTCAATATCTACCGTAACAAGAAAAAAAAGTGTACTGTTAGAAATGGGGAACGGAAAATTTCGAGCCATATGTGTCTTTCCTATAAGTACACTTAACAGCAATCTAATCAAATTGACGAAAATAAAAAAAGAAGGCAAAACACTACCCTTCAAAACCATATTTTCCTCAAAATCATTAGTATCAAGAGGTAAGACAGGTTGATTAATCAAAACTATTTCAAAAATGATTAATTGGAAAACGGCACAATTTTTATTGTGCTCTACTTTTCTATTTTCTTTCTTCTACAAAAGGGAATCAATGGGTCTAATTAAATTTTTCGAAGAAGCAAACTTTCAGTTCATATTTGGATACTTTCGAAACTAGTATGAATTGGTTCTTCCAAATTAATAATGGAAAAAAAAGGTTACCATCAAAGTTTTACCTTTACTAAATTGTTCAGGACTTTTCATAGATGTTGCTTTTTCCCCTAAGAAAACTTTCGTGAGATTAAGATTTATGGTGCGTGATTCTTTTCCTTCGTTGTAGTTAGGTTACAAATAGGGAGTGGATAATAAATTCATCGCTTACTTTTTACAATCAAATATGAAAAAGAAATTTAGTAATTTTTTAAAAACCTATCTTGTATCATCCATAATTTTGGAATTTTGCTTTGAATATTTAGAAACAGAAGAAAGTGTCATTGATGATATTTTTAAATTCCAACAAATTTATTTTTCCTTGGTTTGTTTTTATATAAAATTTTGATTGGTGTTTAGAAGAAATATTAGGTTTATTATCGAAATTCCTTTGATTATTAATGTAGAAGGAGGGAGGGATAGTCTAGGGGATTTGGTGACTAAAATAAGTACAACTTGGTAAAAAAATAAATTTCTTTATTAGAGACATTACCATTATATTCACATAAATTGCATAGAATGAGTTATAACCCTTTCAAGTTTACATGGTTCATTTTGAAAATTACTAAATTTATTTCAAATATGAGTATTAGACATGCAGCTGATCATAAATATGTTAATGAAATATATTTAGTATTTTTTATTTTGAAGAAATTTATGGTTCCAGAATGAAACCAATGAACGATAAAGGGCTATTTTTCCTCCGAATAAGTTATCATCGAAATGCAATTTAAATTACGTCTTTAATTTATAAGCATATGTGAGTATTCAGAGCATTCAACCTTCATAACATTCAATATTAATTTAAAAGATTATCATTTTTTTTCTCTTTGAGATCAAAAGCAATTTAGTTCTTGCAATGCCGATATCTTTCTGAATACTAACGGTATTGACCTGGAATTTTTATATAAGTTGACGGATATATCTGGCTCTCACGTTATGAAAGAAAAATTACGCTACATTTCGCCCATGCGCAGTAAAAAAAATGACTCAATGTGTGGTTTCACAGCGAAACCAATGAACGCGAAAGGGATGAACAGATTAGATGTAAGAGGGGCTTTTAATTAATTTTAAAGAAAGCTACCATTACTATACGCTCAAGCCATTCTCACTGCACACGCGTTGCTCAACGATTGCGTTGCAGACACGTCTCTTCTCTTCGAGCGTCAGGAAATGTCTGATAACGTTTTGCCCCCTTAGAACGCTTTGAACACACGCGCGTGCGCCGTTTGAGGAATTGTTACCAAATCTACCTATAGCTGTTGTGCTGCCATCTATCTTTGCGAAGATTTACTAACATGGCTAAATAATTTTCCTATATTAATACAAAATTAACTAACAGACTACAAAATTCTATCATAGGACAAAAACGGTAATATATACAGAAAACACGTAATAATAATAATAAGAAGAATCCGGCAAAGAACTTTCTCAGAGGTCACTCCCTGCTGGGATTCTAAAAGTTCAGAATTGGGATAATTTTCTGTAGAGAAACCGACTTAAAAAGGTCAAATATAGAGTTCCTCTGTGACCTGAATTATCCCAAGATTGAAAGAAAAGGAAAACACTTTCCTCAAAATTCTTCAAAATGCCTTTAAAACAAAAAGCAGAAGAAAGAAAAGACAGAAAATTTTACCTTCTACTCCGGAAACATCATCACTTACGCTAACGCCACTGATTCGAATAATGGCGCCTAAATATATGCAAAACAATAAAGAGATACTGATTTAGAAGCTAAAGACCCTAGCTCCATCTATTGAGAAAAACCAAAGTAATTACAAAGTCTTCCTATATTAATGATTCCCATTATGCGTGGATCCTTACTGATATTTGCGTCAGTGAGGAAATGAATAGACGATCCGGATCATTCACGTCATTCTGGTTTTTAACTCTTTGCCTTAGCTTGAACATTTAACTGTTGCAACACTCATAGCTTCCCAAATTTTAGTTCATAAAGAGTCACTTCAGCAAAAATGAAGCACTGTTAATCAAAAATAAAACAATCAGGATAATTATTTTCTCTTGTTCCTGCACAATTTGGCACATTTTGGGTTTAGTTTCGTAGTATAACAAAGATAACTGAGTATGCTTTTTGGGAGAACTAGGATCGCATTTTGCAACTGGGCATGCAAACCCAATGAAATTTTCCACTGATACGTATGCTTCCTTTCGACCTAACCATGGCAAAATTGGATACGTATCTACAATTTTGATGATAAGGCCTCATACTAAGCTTATTCATCTACATACAAACATACAGTGAAATAAACAGTCTATCCTTTCACGGACATGACCCAAAATTAAGGGAAAATCTACAGTTTTGGTGTCATCCAAAAATTCATCCATCCAGAGAGTTGACTTCTTGAGTTGTCCCAGTCTTGTGCAACTAGCGTACCTCGTCTTACCCCGAGTGCAAAGGCTATAAAAAACGAAGTAGAACCACGCAACTATTAGACTAAATCGTTGTTGTTTGATAGTGTATAAATCCTTAGTAAACATATAATAAGCCGGACCAAACAGAGATTTTATAACTGTACTGATTATTAAATAAGGATAGTTTAAAAACAAACGAATTTTAGAGGCTTGACATCTTAAAATAAATTCACCGACACTGATGAACTGAATTGAACAGCAACAACAAGGTCAATGTGGCCATTCCTTTTTTTACTTTCTCGTAGACGAAGTATACAAATATAAAGTATTGTAATCGTCAAAAAATTCGAACTCGAGATTTTGACGAATCTCCACGTTTTAGACCTCCCTGAGTCCGAAAAAAACAATTTTGGAATTATGCCTGTCTGTGTGTCTGTGAACACGATAACTAGGAAACTATTAAAGCTACGGGGATGAAATTTGGTATGTGGTCTTTAAACATAATGTGTAGGTTTCTATCAAATTTTGGACAAATTCCGTCTACGGGAAGTCTGTCTGTCTGTCCGCGATCATGTGAGCACTATAATTCAAAAACTTGAATAGCTAGATGAATAAAATTTGGTTCACAGTTTTATCGACATCAATGTAGGTCCGTATAAAAGTTTGGGCCAAATCCGTCAAAGAGTTGACTGTCTGTCGGTCTATATAATCGCATACTTGTAAAAATTTTATCTCCTAAATCCTTTGGCTTAGATAAATAAAAATTGGTATGACATTTGCTAATATTAATTATAGATCTACGCTCATATTTCGTTTCAATCCGTTGGAAAAAAGATGTTCAAATTGCATATTTGGTTCAAAATGCACATTGCGACTGTGTGATAGCGAGCGTTTCGCTTATTTTACTCAAGTTAATATAGTTGGCTTTTGACCTTGACGGTCTACCCCATTGAAGACCCCTTGAACCCGAAACTTCGTTCTGACATTCTCCAGATGAAAGGTATGATGAAATCTTGCGTGATATCTGTAGTAAGATTTCGTTCTCAAAAACTTTAAATAAAGTTGTCGTACCTCAGCGCGCTTAAAAATTGAGAACTTACGCAATTTTTTTAATTATCATTTTCCTTCTACACATAATCATAAAAATGGGCGCAGGTCATTTTAAAATTATAATGACTCAGAGTTCAGGAAGCAAGTCAGACAAATAGCATACGGGACGTATGGGAACCCTAGTTAGAGGGAAAATGACACCTTTTTAGGAAGTATACGAGAAAGTTTAGAGGAGACCACTCCCGCTGGTTCTGACTACAGGAATGTAATTCAGAATCTCTCCGCTGGAAAGCAATACTCATAGCGGCAAAATCAATGTACCAAGTTTTACCCCATTTTCCCCTACGCTTAAAACTAATTAAACATCGAGGACCGACTCTCGTTGTAATTTAATGAAAAACCATCTTAGCACCCGAAAAAGACCGAACCGCTCTTAAAGAGTGAGAAAAAGAGAGAGAAAAATGAATGAATGATTTGCTACAATGTATTTATTCCTATATAATCAAACCGTACTACCATGTCTAAATGCAATTTCCTCATGAAAGGAAATAAGTTACAAAAATGCTCACAACAAAATAATCCCTCCAATATTTCGATCGAAATGATTTCCCCGCAGTCAGATGAAGTCGGTTCACCTGCATCCCGGTTATGCTTATATTTTCCATTTATACCTAAATAGGGGCCAATTCGAATCTCCTATCTGGTCGTCGATTCGCATCCTCTTCCTATCAGTCTTCTTCCTTGAAAGAGTGGATATTCTCCCGAATGGACGTCTTCAGGAGAAAGGATATTATCCATAAATCATATCCTTTCGGTCTGGGAAATGTCTGCAAATGATTGATTCGAGAGATTCGCGGGACGAAGAAAAACAGCGGAGTTGTTACTCCCTAAAAGATTGAAATATCAGAATATTAAATCTTCTTCGGTACATATTTTCCTTTTCGCCGTAGATGCGGCGCTTCGTTGCAAAAATAAAAGACGAAAGGAAAACAATCTAATACGTCTGAAAAATGATTGAAGGTAGCTTACTTCGTTTTGAGAACCACCATTTCAGTTTATAAATAAGAAATGAGACTTAAAATACTCGGATCGGTAGATATTAAATGTACAGGGAGACCCAAAAGAGTGGATTTGCTATCGTCAATGTAGGTAATTGGTTATTATATGTAATTATCACAGTAATTATACATAATAACTGTCGATTATACAGATGTTTAACCCCCAAGGATGAGAAAGGGGGTGTCCGACACTCCACGCCACGTAAAATGTGAAAAATACTGACTTCCCTTAAATTGAAATGAGTCAAATCCATGCTATCTTCCTTTAAGGACACATTCAACAAACGGAACGTGTTTCAAGAAAAACTCTTTCATTTATTTTTATTGGAATTCACCATAGAGGATGTGAAACACCCTCTTGTTCGTCCTCGTTACAGGTTTCGTTGTTCAGTTGAATGATCGTATTATGGGCAGGAAAATAATGTTGTATCACTATTTAAGTTTTAGTGAAGAAGCAAGTGGATTAAGAATATTCTATATTTCTAAAATGGAGATTTTTTGCGGGTACAAGACTTTTATACTGGATAATAGCGTAAGTGAAAATGTCAAGACATTGATGCAAAAGTTATATTATTCTGAGCGTAATGCAACTGTAGACAGCTGGTATATGTCTAATCCGCTTTCACAAAAACTATTGGAGGAAGAGCTTAAAATTGTA
The DNA here is from genome assembly GCA_013235015.1 of Araneus ventricosus. Lineage (NCBI taxonomy): Eukaryota > Metazoa > Arthropoda > Arachnida > Araneae > Araneidae > Araneus > Araneus ventricosus. The sequence goes on along the minus strand of BGPR01001304.1, from coordinate 251,510 downwards.
GAAATTATTCTGAAAAATAAATGTGTATTACACCCTAAATTTATTATATTTAAAGATAAAGTTCATCAAAATTCTTATTTTAATTTCTAATAAAAAAATGGTTTCCTCTGTACTTAAAAAAATTAGAAGCAGTATTTTTCTTTCCCAATGGTATAACGCTTATTGTATTGATGATTATTTCCTAAAAAGTATTGAAAATATATATATAACAAATATACTTTTCTTATATGTTCACAATGCGCTGAATAATAAAATGTATTATTTACTAAATTTTTCGTCTATAAATTTGTTCTTCTGTAATTAGAACTGTTTCCATAAATGATTTGGAACAGATATAGCATAAAAATGTTTCCAGTTTTGCTTAAATAGTGAAATAACGAATCGGGGGTCGCACAACCCCTTGCGCGTCTTCACATTACTCTTCGTAGTGCGCGTCCTCGCGGGTTAAAAAAAGGGGCCAAACATTAAGGGTAAGTCAGGCATTCGATAATCATCCAAAATCACATAGGAACAATTGTGCGCAAACGCTATCTGGTGGCAGCAGATGGCATTTAAAATAATACGTCTCTGGGCAAAATGCCAATATCTTTCTGAATGTTAACGGTGTTTAACTGAAATTTTTATATGAGTTGCCCATGAAAGAAAATTATGAAAGTTATGAAAGAAAAAATACGCTACGTTTCGCGTGTGTGCAGATAAAATTATTTGCTACAAATACTCATATTTCCTTTACTAATCAACGTATTTACTTCAAATTTTAATACAATGCTTCTCTAATATATTGCTATGTATTCTGCGAGTTTCGTATAATTTGGTTGAGGAATATATTCGTACAATTTTTGCGATAATGCATGTAAATATTGCGCACATCACATAAAAGAATTTATGAAAGTTGCAAAGCATTATCAGCTTTCTGTGATGGGGGATGAGCCAAAATCCCTTTACGACTCTATCAATTTCTGGTCTGTACCCTAAATGCCCTCGTGACCGAATCTTCAATGTAAATTGTGAGTTTAAACCTATTCTTTATATAGTCTAAGTTCTTTTTTATTGTCCAACCAGACCGTGCTTACCCAAAGGGTGTAATTCATGTCACGAGATGGCCGAAATTCGTGGAGATATTCGAAAACATGTGCAAATTTCAAAAACTGTCCATAAATTGGACCAACGCTATTAATTCTTATTTTAAACGCTGCCCCTAGATGGTGTTTGGACACCCATACCCCTATTTGATTTTGGACTCTTATCTTATGCCTGAATTGTCCTTTTATTTTGGCAATTGTTATATGAAACACCCTGTATATTAATTCACACTCCCCCGCGGGGGCACCGCGAGTACATGGATGAGTTGCTGCCAAATAAGTAAGCAGAAACTCGCTTCCCCTGGGGGTATAGTAATGGAGGGGCTCTAAGTTCCTCCACCTGTGATGGTACGTCCCTCCTTCGGGAGTGGTCGGGAGGTGGCCTGGTGATAGACTATTAGGACTCCGGCCTCAGTACTCGAGCTATTGTGGGGCATTCAGATGACACGGTTGCTTCGGCAGGCCGGATGTAGACCTAGGTTGGTTTCCTGCTTATCCTCCTATATTATTTCGCATAACATTTTCAAATGACTCTTTTATTCTAATCCAATTTTCTTGATGTAATATTTATTATTTTGGGGGAAATAATTAGTACATTATTGAAACTAGGTTGAACTATATTGTATAATATTGCTCAATATTTATCAATATTGAAACCCAATATTGAGCAATATTGGAAAAGTCTTAAATTTTACACTGTTACAATATTGTGCAATATTGATTTTTCGAATTTTACGATATTGAACAATATAGTGCGCTACAAGGGCAGCTGGACATGCCTTTTTCAATCTTCTAGTATTGCATCAGAGACACTCGCATTTGTGACCGGGGTGGCCGAGTGGTCATGGCATCAGAGTCGCATTCATCGCTGGTGTCTCTCTCCCATCCCCCCGACGCCCGACCCCTGTCCGTCCAAAGAGAACAGAAATTGTAGCGATTGGTGTGTAGATAATGTGTGTGTATATGTAGTAAAGTGAAATGACTGGGATGTGTGAGGGATGCCACCGACCCGGCACCTCTGATTCGCAGTGTGCGACGAGGGTTCGAATCCCTCTCCTGGCAACGCTGTTTTTTAAACACTTTTAATACACTTCACTTGTTTCATGTTTGCATAAATGGAACTTTTTAATCAACTTTTCGTGCACTTCTGTGTGGCCTAGTGGTAATGTCTCGGCCACTGACCCGATGGTTCGAAGCCCGATTTCAATGGAGATCCGCCGTCTATTTGGCTCTGTTGTACGCTTAATCATACGTAGGGAGCCAAACGTCCTCTCGCTGGTGTGGTGAGGAAGCTTAGAGAGGTGGGCGCCAACTCAGGTGTTGTCCTCGTCATCTGACCACGGTTCAAAATTACGGTCCGTCCAAAATAGCCCTCGCGTTGCTTCAAAAAGGGGCCGTTAATATAACTAAACCAAACCTGTTGTGTTGCAAATTTGAAATTTTAAACCCTTGCGAGTTTTCGAGTGAGATGCACCTTCTTAATATTTTCGGAACTTAATTATAATGCCTGATCTACCTTTAAACTTTAGCCACGTTTTTTTTAAAACAACACCCTGTATATAATAACCTTACAAAAAATTCGGTTATTATATATAACTAGAAGAATTGTGTCCGTCTAAGACGGGCTTTAAGCTTGCCAACAATATCTCAGATCTGATTGTCGCAAATTTATCAACGAAACTTGTTGAAGAAAATCTCATGTAGATTGCTTAGGAAATGAAAAAAGCATGAGAAACAGAAATGGTGAATGAATTGACACGAACTTTCGTTTTACAAAATATATAATTATTCAATTCCAAAATTAAGTACGAAAAAGAAAGAACCTTTTTAACGAAAACGAGAGTAAAGATCTCCGAGAAGTGGAAAAATAAATTCATTCTAATTACGAAAAAGAAAAAACCTTTTTAACGAAAACGAAAGTAAAGTGGAAAAATAAATTAATTCTAATTAATTAACTATTTGCGGTTTGAATTCTGTTTAATTTCACTTGGCTTTGTCTCGCCTCCCATAGTGCATATCTCTCTCTTGCTAACCTTCGTTTCCTTGCACAGAGATCTTCTCTATGCATATTGTTTACTATCAATCTTTCTCGTTTCAAAGATAAGGTTCTCGTCTCGTTTCAAATATCGTTTCAAATTCACTTCTGCACTCTCTCCCCTGGAATTCTAAGGAAAACCCCTCGCTGCGGGTGTGGCGTCAAGTTCGGTGGGTCGTAGCCACGCCCACAATCCTGAGGCGTTAGAGGCCTTGTCACTGCGTTTATATTATAGAATTACCGCGGTGAATATGTATAATAACCGATTTACCACATTGACCGTAACATTTATACGCTTCGAAAATGATTATCTAAACAATGTATAAACTATATCATAAGTATCTTACTACTAATATCATAACACAGTAGAACCTCGATTATATGTACCACTATCAATCGAGGTCTCTGTTAACCGCTAGTTCGTTCCGTTGCAATTGGATATTGAACTTTACTGGCGCAAGACCCATATTTGACTATACTGCGGCAACATATGATAGATCTACAGGCCCACGGTAACATTTAAAATTGTTTAAATTCTAAAATATTTGCAGTTGGTATAAAACACAATAAAATCTTATGTTAAAATCCAAATGCCTCTAAAACACTAGTAATTTGTAATTGCATAAATATCGTGAAATGTAATCAGAATGTGGAAACATTTTCTCAACAGTGTTAAGGAAAAAAAGGACAATCAAAACTCACGAAAATAAAATATTCGAACAAGTAAAAATCTTGTTCTCTTGACTCTTTTTACTTTCTCGTATACGAAGTATACAAAGAGAAAGTATTGTAATCGTCAAAAAATTCGAAATCCAGATTTTGATGAATCTCCACGTTTTAGACCTCCCCGAGTCCGAAAAGCACAATTTTGGAATTATGTCTGTGTGTCTGTCTGTGAACACGATAACTCGAAAACTATTAGAGCTACGAGGATGAAATTTGGTATGTGGTCTTTACACATAATTTGTAGGTTTCTATTAAATTTTGGACAAAATCCCTGAAAGGGAAGTCTGTCTGTCTGCATGTCCGCGGTCATGTGAACGCTATAACTCAAAAACTTGAATAGTTAGATGGATAAAATTTCATACACAGTTTTATCGTCATGAATGTAGGTCGGCATAAATGTTTGGGCCAAATCCGTCAAAATGTTGACTGACTGTCGGTCTGTATAATCGCATCTCCAACGAATCCGCTATCTCCACGCGCATGCGTACTGGACGCAATCTTCTGTGCACGATATTTATAGACTCCTGCTTGGCGCTTTTTCATCCGATTCTCCATGCGCATGCGCACTGGTAGCAATCTGTGCACGTGGGAGTTATTATGGGACTTTGTCCTTGAGCCAGCAAGAGTAGAAATCGGTAAGCATTTAATCGGAACTCATTTCTTTGAATTTGATTCTTTACCTAAATATTTTCTGATAGTCATTGGATCCTGGATTACAATAGGTTCGAATTTTTTTATCCACGCGGGGGGAGGGGAAATGGCACCTTTTTCGCGAAGTATACGAGAAAGTTTAGGGGAGACCACTCCCGCTGGTTTAGGGTTTGCATCAGAATGGATTTGTCTATGGAATCTCGTTCCGTTTTCGATTTATGGAGTTCACAGACAGATGCGATTCCAAAAATGTGTTTTTTCTGACCCTGGGAGGTCAAAAACAAGGAGATCATAAAATTCTCGAGGTGAATTTTTCGTGGATAGCAATATTTTCGTTTTGTATATTTCGTTTACGTGAAAGTAACTAGTCAATTTATTGACAAGTTTTCACGCTTGAATTTGTTATTGCATCGTTTTGCCAATGAAACTCTCTCAGCCATAAATGTACCTATAAAGAAAAGTTCAATCAATCCTGATTCTAATTTCAACTTCATCACCTTTAAGATCTCAAGTTTATTTGGTGATGAAATTTATGCCACTTAACATTATAAAGTGAGT
>BGPR01001304.1:155656-226819 GCA_013235015.1 Araneus ventricosus | reverse complement strand
AATGATTATTGACTTTAACAAAGAACAGGTGTTAATTACAAACGAGCGCAAAGTAATGAATAAATATTAAGTTATACCGTGTTGAATTTGAAGTAGAAATTTATAAATTTTCCACAGGATATATTCGGGATATTATTATAAATAAATAAATTTAGTTATGATATGAATGTAGGCTATTGGTTGTTTTTCGAATGATTATTAATTTTAACAAAGAACAGGTGTTAATTACAAACGAGCGCAAAGTAATGGATAAATATTAAGTTATACCGTGTTGAATTTCAAGTAGATAATTATAAATTTTGTACAGGATATCTTCTGGATATTATTATAAATAAATAAATTTATTTATGATGTGAGTGTAGGCTATTGGTTGTGTCTCGAATGATTATTGACTTTAACAAAGAAATGGTGTTAATCACAAACGAGCGCAAAGTAATGAATAAATATTAAGCTATACCGTGTTGAATTTGAAGTAGATAATTATAAATTTTGTACAGGATATATTCGGGATATTATTATAAATAAATAAATTTATTTATGATATGAATGTAGGCTATTGGTTGTTTTTCGAATGATTATTGATTTTAACTAAGAACAGGTGTTAATTACAAACGAGCGCAAAGTAATGGATAAATATTAAGTTATACCGTGTTGAATTTCAAGTAGATAATTATAAATTTTGTACAGGATATCTTCTGGATTTTATTATAAATAAATAAATTTATTTATGATATCAGTGTAGGTTATTGGGTGTGTGTCGAATTATTATTGATTTTAACAAAGAACAGGTGTTAATTACAAACGAGCGCAAAGTAATGAATAAATATTAAGTTAAAGCGCGTTGAATTTTAAGTAGATATTGTCTAACAACGGATTCTTAAACCCTCAGCGCTTTTGCGCATGCTCCAGGATTAGTTATTTTCACAAAATAGGGGAAAGTGAAGAATGGAAGGGTGATGTTTATATTTTATTGAGCGTGATCTAACAAAGAGCTCCGGAAATACGCTCATATGACTCATTATCTGACACTCATTTCCGGTGTAAAATCGTCGAAAAGTGCTAGTTTTGGAATCCGTTGCTGAACTATAATTATAAATTTTGTACAGGATATTTTCTGGATATTATTATAAATAAATCAATTTATTTATGGCATGAGTGTAGGTTATTGGTTGTGTCTCGGATGTTTATTGCTGTTAACAAAGCACGGATGTTAATTACAAACGAACGCAATGTAATGGATAAATATTAATTTATATCGTGTTAAATTTAAAGCATATGAATATAAATTTGATACCGGGAAGAAGACCTCAGGATTGTTGCTTGATTGGCATACTTATAGTCAGGATAAAAATTTTCTGAGAGTGACTAGTGCTTGAATTCATTACAGTGGTACCTCGAGATACGAGTGCCTTGACATACGAGTTATTTGAGATACGAGCGCTGTCGAGCAGCGAAGTTTTGTTTTGAAATACGAGCGACATTTGAGATACGAGGAACGGTACGGTGTATGTACACTTTGTAAAACCAGTTTTTTTTGCTTTACATTCTCTTTTATTATGTTTTTATACAATATTTGTCATTTATAAATACATTTTTCTTATTCAAAAACACGTAACAAAAACAATTAGGGGTAGCATTTTTGGGGCTGGAACGGATTAACATAATGACATTTCAATTAATTTCAATGGCGAAAATAGCTTTGAGATACGAGCAAATTGACATACGAGCAAGGATACGGAACGAATTAAACTCGTATCTCGAGGTATCACTGTACTAGAATTTTGATTAGAATCTTTGTATCCTGTAAAATTTCTTTCTAGATTATGTTTTATCTCCTTTGTCGAGAAATATGATAATTAATAACTATGTTCTGAGACACAGGTCTTTCAAAAGATGACTAAAAGAAATAATTTTTAAATATTTTACAGTAAAATTGAATTCAATATGATGGATCACATGCTATTCAAATCAAAATAATCCATTTAAGAATTTAGTAAATTAATTCATGAATTTTCAAACACTAAACGTGAGTGTCTGTCACGTGTCGTGGCTACTATACTCAGAACCAGATTCTCAAATAGGCAAAATAGGCAATTTCCTAGGGGCCCTATAACTCTAGGGAGCTCCGAAGAATCGACATATTTTTGTTGTATTTCCAGGGTAATTTAATTCCGTACTTTCAATTGACGGACATGTTGGGGAGAATGGGGTAAAACCGGGTACCCTTGATTCAGGCAATATTAGTTCTTTTAACCTGGAGTTTACTTTGCCCGCCTACTTCGTTCCTCTTAGGATCACCAAATACTTGCCGCCAAGAACGGCGATGAGAGAACATTTGTTTTGGTTGCGTCTAGATGTTTTTAACGAGTGACAAGCGCGCATCTTCACAAATTGATCCTTTCATCGGTGTTTTGCTTATCAGGCTATATTGCGCCACGTTTCGATTGGACTGTTTTGTTCAACTCTTCGATGCAATTGGTCGATAAATTCGAATTTGAATAAAACTTCGTTTGGAATTCTTCGGATGGAATATCGGTTCAGTACCGTGTATGTTATTCTGTGTGTTTCGTTTCTCAATGAATAAGCGAAGCTGCGATTATTCCGCTATGCTGATGCTTTTTTAAGTTAAAAAATTTACCCGGTACACACTTGAAATGCCGCAGGCATTGCGTGCTTAATCTCTCATTCTCAGGTGACGCATGCGCAAGAGAGCAATAAAAAGCGTACTGCACATCCAAAACAGTATTTGGCGAAGGCACATGAAATTGCGCCAAGAAGAATTGGCGAGAAACGGGCCAGTACCGTAAACTCCAGGTTTGCCATTAGTTCTTCTTTCTAACAGACAGAAACTGGATTACACCCTACTAGTCAAGAAAATGGAACGCTCATAGTGCGTGTTGCAACTGTTGAATTCACTGCTTCTGTGAAGGTTTATTTGTTTTAAGACGTCAACTCTCTAATGTTTGTTGATTTTAAACTATCCGTACTTAAAAATCATTACGCTTTTAAAAACCATTTTTGGTCCAGCTTATTATACGTTTACTAAGGATTTATACCCTGTCAAACAATAAGAATTTAGTCCAATAGTTGCGCAGTTCTGTTCCGTTTTCTACAACCTCTGCACTCGGGGTAAAACCGGGTACTCCAAGCGGCGTAAGACCGGGACTTTCAGTATTGGTGATTCTTCAGTTGAAGACGATGAAAACACATTAGATGTTGATTGTTTAGATTTTAATGATGAATTTTCTAATTTAAATAAAGAAGAAGGGTTAATCCAATGTAAAAACTGTCTTAGCTGTGCCCACGGAAGCTGCAGTGGCGCGGATGAAGAAGACAACTGCTTTACATGTGAATTTTGTAACTAATATTCTTAAATTGTCATATAAAATAAAAACGATTGCAAACTTTTCCACTGAAAATCGAGTTTTCGTAATTTTCCTTAACGTTAACATATGTTCCCTGTTTTACTCTACTAGTCGTGTAAAACCGGGTAGTTTAACTGTTTTAAATATAAAAATCATTGGTGAAAGAAGTAATGAAACTGTATCTTTTCTGGAAAGATATATTGCACTCCGATAAACAATGAATATTTTAATAAAATTTGACAAGCTCTATGTCGAATATTTTAGATCCAGCAGGCCTTCGAACTTTAGTTACCCGGTTTCACTCCACTTTCCCCTACTGGAACTTATTCAAATTAAAATCAAGTATCCAACAAATTTTAGAAAAATATTCTTAGGATCTACTTTTCATGTTTTCAAATTCGCTTGCAGATTAGTGTGATTCACTTATTTTTACAGTTGGCTGACTGACTGACATCAAGTCAAGATGACTGACAAACTTGGTTTTAGAGTGCGTAGTTTATGTTAGAAAAGTTTGATTTTTTGCCATTTCTAATTAAAATTACTAATTATTTTTAAATGTTTTATACACGACCCAAAACCAACTCTCTTGAAGATGACCACCAATGAAATGCTTTGTTATTTCAGTTTGTCAAAATATTTGTTACTTAAAAACTGCTTGCATAGAGATAAAGTTAAAATTTAAAAATTGTCTGGTTTTGGAAATTGGGGAAGGGAAAGGGGCCCCCGAATCTTGCATTGCCTAAGGGGCCCTAAAAGACTAAATCCGACCCTGATTACCTGGAAATTTATAATCAAAACCATCAACGTAAAATACATATTAAACATTTTTCGAAGAATCAAGAATCAAGAATTCAAGAATCAAGAATTCAAGGTTCAAGAATTCAAGAATCAAGAATTCAAGATTCAAGAATTCAAGATTCAAGAATTCAAGATTCAAGAAGAATTCAAGAATTGAAGATTCAAGAAGAATTCAAGAATTGAAGATTCAAGAAGAATTCAAGAATTGAAGATTCAAGAATTCAATATCCAAGAATAAAAATGGGTGTTCCATTAGTAGCTATAAAATATCGCAGTGAACTCGAATTTCTTAATAATAAAGATATATGAGCTTCGAAATAAATTGATTCTAAAAAATAGAGCATACTTTAGCTAACTTAAACATTATCTAAAAGCACACAAACGGGCACCGAAAGAAACTAAAAAAACACCAAAATATTCTTCTATTGTTCGGAAACAAGTGAGACGTGGTTTAAAAATAGCCTAAACCATTAGATTGAAAAACATTTATCAAAAGAGAAAAACCCGGAAGATAAATTACCCAGAAGGATGTTCCGGCCAACAAGTAAATGCTCGCGCCATTTTTTTGAAATCGCTCAGACTGAGCAACAAGAAAGTCTATGACAGACATATTGTACTAGGAATTAAATATCCTCATCCATCATAGACAGTGAAAGAAAAGAAAGTTTTTTAACTTTTGGTAAAGAATGAAGAGTGAATTTTATGTCACTGCGGAACAATAGTTTTCAGAAATCACCAGTTTTTACCACCGCCATTTCATTTCAGGAATAATATTCTGTTCTAAAAATTGATGTATAGAGATGGAATTGTCGAAATTATATGAAACCTCCAATCTGTTAAATAAAGGAAGCAAGGAACATTCAAAATGTAGTTTTTTTATTTGATAACATATAATTCAGGATATTGATTTCTGTTTTCCTCAAAAAAAGTTAGAAAGCCTTAGCCAAGCGAATTTGCTGGTTTCTCTCATTTCCATGATCTTTGTATAGAGCTTTTGTTAGAATTTTCTTTCATGTTTTTTGTTTTCAGTTTATGGTTAGAATGGTTTGTATTTATAACTATAAATGTTTCTTAGTGCTGGAATTTCCTGACTAATTAAAAAGAATCTTGAACGATTACTCCAAATTAAATAATTCAGCTACATTTTTATGTCCTTCCTAACGACTAAGAAATATTGATTGAAAAATTAGTCGCTGAATTCATCATGAAATTAACCGAAGTAAATCACGTAACTTCAGCATGTGACAGTCACATGATAAATGTGTCTACTTGGCCATGTAACATCTAATTGAACGTTAAGGTCTGTCCACCACGAGAACTCTGTTCGCCAATATGCCTAGTTGACGGCGTCGCTATAGAAACAGGTTATCGAAGGAGGAATCTATTTTGAGTAGGTAGACGTTCATTCAAGTTTGTTACATTGGCGCACTTATCTCCAAATGGGAAGCTGCGGCAAAAAACGAGAAGACGAATAATCAACTACCGCCGCAAACTGGCGCCAAAAATAAAATAAAACCCCGACTTCCGTCTGATTCCCCCCATTCGAAATGGATCTTTCCTGACATAACCAGTTGCTATGGCGACCGCCGTCAACTAGACAACTTGGCGAACAGAGCTATCGTGGCGGACAGACAGTAACTTACTCTGACATTAAGCCTTTTCTTTCCTCCTGCATAATGCAAAGTGTATTCAAATTTTAATGTAGCATTGATCTTAGAGACATCATCTGAGTATAGACTGGGTCCATTGTTCTTTACTGTTGTCATATTTTACCTCCATTATTTGAAGTCTTTACACGAATTTGTTTAGAATAATAAAGGAGAACATTATTCTAATTTATAGTTTTATACTTTAACCCCTTAACTGCCGCCGGCGTATATATACGCCTCCCTCAACCGATGCGTTAACTGCCGCCGGCGTATATATACGCCTTTCCGAAGTACGATCCTTTGCATTGCGCTGCTATAAAGAAAACTGCTCCCACGGCCTTGGAATGCCATAAAATGACCTTGACTATGTTTGAAACGGATTTTCTTGTTTCAGAGAAAAGGGGTAGGGTATTGGTAAAGGGGATGTTTCTGAAACGGTGAAAGTCATAGCTGTGCGGTTTTGCTTCTGTTTCTGTTTGAGTAGGTCGTGCTTTTATTATTCTTCTTTTGCTTCCGTTTTCGTTTATTGTGCGAAATAGAAGATCTTTTTACGAAAATGTCTGACAGTGATGAGAGTGATTTAGATGACTATTTTCCGTCATCTTCAGGATCAGAAACGTCGGAATATGATGCTTTGTGCTGGGGATGGTTGGAGGGGGAGGTATACGAAAGTATGGGGTACTAAAAAAGGATTAATCAAGGGGTATCGAAGGGGGGGGGGAAAGAGATTCAGAACCATTTGCCTGGGATATGCCCATGTCTCGAATATGGGAGAGAGATGCAACGGTAAGGACAACAAAAAAATTGTACCATGTAGGATCAAGTGGCATTGGGGAGCGAATTGTGCAAGATTTCGTCAGCAGTTAAGGGGTTATTAAGAAATACTTGCAGAAAATAAAGGGACCTTTTGATTTTTGTCCTTAATTAATCCTGCGTATGCACCACAAAATATCAGAAAAGCATTAATAAAAGTAAAAAATCAATATGAACTAGCCGCCTTCGGCAACCAGCTGTTATTAATACCTTGTGGCTATGATTGCAGCTTGGCGAAATAAATTGGCGAATTGGCGGTTGTTGAGGCTGAGGAACTCTGCCAGAGTTCTCTTTCGTGATATATCTCGAAAATAGAGGGTGATGGGCGGCAGATGACTATTGATGACATATCTAGAGGTCAAAAGTTTGATAAGAAATAAAATTTGTCGGAATCGTCCCAGTGGTTGGGGCTGGGGCACTGACCCCTTGTTTTTGCCAATTATTTGAAATATATAGATAGTTATGACGAATCCTACAGCATGTTGAACCTCACTCGTTCGTTAAGATGGCATGCGTTGATATACAAAGGTTGATTTTATAATAGTGGCAACACTGTTATAGCGACGCGGTGAAACAGAACCAGACAATGTCGTTTATACCACAGGTAAGTTAACTGACTACCCTCCCTCAGAGTTATTGAACTCGCCCTTCCTTCTCCATGAGACGTGCTTTCTGCTGCACGGTAGCCATTTTGAAACTTGCATTGGGAATCCAGTCTGCAGCAGATTTAGTGCGACGTCATGGCACGTTACCTACATGAAAAAAACTTTTTGAGCTACTCTCTCATTTGAAACCAGCGGGAGTGGCCTCCCCTAAACTTTCTCGTATACTTTTCAAATATTTGTCATTTCCCTTCCCCCTGCGTTGATAAGAAGTTCGAACCAACTGTAACCCAGAATGCAATGACTATCAGAAGGTTTTTCATTGTTGATTATAGTGATAGTAAAATATTGAGGTGAAGAATCATATTCAAAAAGATACGTATGTATTAAAACTTTGTCAATATTTATTTTTTTTATCAAACTCTAGCAATGCGAGTTCCGTGTGCGGAGAAGAAAACAGAATAGCTTGCGCATGCGCAGAGATTGCTTTCAATACGCAAGTAAAACGAGACGCCCTAAATGTTTACTTCCTTACAAAATCTCGCCGCAGAATTGGTTTTTGGCAAACTGCCAAGTTTCGGAGTATCCCTTCTTTGCACAAGCATTTAAGCATGCGCATGGAATTGAACAAGTATGCTATTATACAGACAGACAGACAGTCAGCCCGTTGACGGATTTGGCCCAAAATTTTATACGGACCTACATTCATGACGATAAAACTGTGTACCAAACTTTATCCATCTGGCTTTTCAAGTTTTTGAGTTATAGCGTTCGCATGACCACGAACATACAAACAGACAGACTTCCCGTTGACGGATTTTGTCCAAAAGTTGATAGAAACCTACAAATTATGTTTAAAGACCACATACCAAATTTGATCCCCGTAGCTCTAATAGTTTTCGAGTTATCGTGTTCACAGACAGACACACAGACAGACAGACATAATTCCAAAATTGTGTTTTTCGGACTCAGGGAGGTCTAAAATGTGGAGATTCGTCAACATCTCGCGTTCGAATTTTTTGACGATTACAATAATTTCTCTTTGTATACTTCGTATACGAGAAAGTAAAAAAGGAGTTGCTACATTATATGTTTTTTTTTATTAATTTCTGAAATGGATCCAATAATTTATGACCACCTCTATATTTATCACTTTACTAAATTGTGTAAATAAATTAGAATATGATTAGCTGTCAGAGAGGAATATCTTTGTTATGATATTAGCAATAATCATTCAGACTTCAAACACTTCTTTAACCAGATGATATAATTTTCTGCATTTTATCTCAATCAGAAAACAAGCTATCCAAGAGATATAGAATTTAATTCAAACTCCTCCAAGTATCGAATTCATTAAGAGGACCAACGAAGGAATTAATTTAAGCACTCAACAGTCGCAAAATAACGTGTTCTGTGCAGGAACGGTCGACCGGAAAACACTTTTGGACAGTTCTGGCAGACGAGCACCCCTCTCCACAAATCAGGTCTAAAGATCTCCAAATGTCCCTTCTGTACCATACGCGGGGGAACTAGAGCGTGAATAAAACGGGGTGCTTTACGGTGAAGAGCGGAAGTGAAGTGGCCACGCTTACGTGACCTTGGAATAATAATGTAAACATACCTCGGTAGGGTGTGTCTCATGACAGTCTCGTTTCGATGATACGATTTGAATAGAAATCACCACGTTGGGAATTGGAAATCTGGTAAACAAATCTATAAAATCTAACAACACGAGGTGGTGGAAAAGTTTGTCGCTTAGAGGTAGAAACATTTATACAGTATTATGGCTTTCTACTTAAATATATTTCAGATTTATTCCCAGATTTAATATTGGTAGTGAGTGATTGATATCGTTTAGGGTTAGTTTAATTTAACACGAATTATTACTAATGAGTATGGTGACCTTTTTTACATTGAGAAGGAGGACAAAAATAAATTGAAGAAAAAAATATCGTAAAAAAATCGTAACAATGGCATTTTTTTCATTGCAACAATAATGCGGAATGCATTATAATATGATAAATGCATATTACTTATGAGTATGGTAAACATTTTTACATTGAAAAGGAGGACACAAATAAATTGAAGAAAAAATAACGTAAAAAAATCGTAACTATGGCATTATTGCAACAATAATGCAGAATGCACTATAATATGATAAATGCAGAATGCACTATAATATGATAAATGCAGAATGCACTATAATATGATAAATGCATAATAAAAACATTTAAAACATTATATTGTAATTATGCTTGCATGCCTATTATTTATTACAAGAAAACCACCCATCATATCATGACGGGTGCAAATTGCCTCTTCATTCCGAGAGATTTCCCGTCAAATTCGACTTGTTTAAATAGATATAAATGCGAGAGAAATATTTAACAATGATTGAAAAAAAATAAAATAAACATATGTTTTATGACAGGAAATTTTTTTTATTTACATATTATTTAAATATCTCTTTATTCAAAAAACCTCTTGGTAAACAACATTCCGTGTGAAGTATTTTTCGTTGTTTAACAATTTTCCTTGTACTTCAGATGTCTTGTGTGTAGATTTTAACGTTGCCAAAAATATTATCAAATTATATCATCACAATTGCAATAAACAATCAGATGCATCGTGGCGTCCAAACTGTATCACGCGCATGATATACCATGCAGCTATTTAATCGGAATCGTATGACGTTGTCTATTCGATTCCCGCAGCTGATATGTAGATCTACTGATTATTAGCAGAGTATATATACTTGTCTCTACTATGTCATTTCGGTACGGTCTGTAGTCCTCTAAGCATTCTCTTCTCGGAGAGACACCAGTGCTATGTAAGCTGTTGCTGGTACTGTACCTATAAGATGTAGGACAAGTATCAACCCTGTTAAATGAAAATGTGGTAATCTGTAAATATGTTCTTAAATGTAGTCGTCGAAATAAATGTCTCTTTTAACTTATGCTTCGTCGTTCCTGAAATAATAAGAAAACGCTCTATCTCATAGAAATTCCACTGCAAAAAGCCAGGACGCTTTTAACTTATTATCCAGTAGCTCTTTATAACCAGTGTTACTCAAGCTGCCTGTCTCTGCTACAAGGATTATAGTTTTTGCGTATCAAAATAAGAATGAGACTAACGAGTGATATTGGTAAACTCGCTTCCTGTGCCTAACACCACTGAGGTAATTTACTACTTTCTATTAAAAAACGGAAATTAATTTGAAATATATTATTAATATAATTTAAAATTTCTCGGGAACTATTGGTCATAGAGAGATAAATATTATATCAATCGATAGTAAATTTTATTTCACTCTTTTAGAGCTATTAAATTTGAAATTAGAACGACAATTACTTTTTTAAATTTAAAATGACTGAAATTTAGGTGCTCTAACAATGAAATAATGCTGTTAAACGTCTAGCAGTGGTTTGGCGCGAATTTTATAGTTGGTGACGTCAGAACGTTACCGGATCAGTGAGAGACAGATCTGGGCTATTATATTAGCAATTATTTAAGTGAGTGCTTTTCCATTGAATAAATTTTTTTTTGTGAATATATTATCTTTTAAAAATAAATTGGTAATATCTGAACAATAAATATGCTTCACATTAAATTTTATAGTAAGTGCTGGGTCTAGAGTATCAACATTAAATCTCGTTTTCTTACTCGTACAAAAATAATTAGCAATTATAAAAACCCGATTATTATGGATCGAATACGGAGATTTACAGATTAGTCTTCAAATATCGAAAAAGAAGGATACTTTCCGAGGGAGAACAGAACTTCCAAAAGAGGGACTGTCCTCCTAAATGAGGAAGATGGTCACCTTACCTATAAGTCTACTTTGGTGAGATAAAAGTAAAAATTGTTTGTAAGAAAGTGCGAACAGTACATAAATAGTAACAGCAAGTGAGAAAATATAATTCAAATACAAAACGGGGCATTTCGGAATGAGATCACTAATAAACCACATATTTGTTTATAATAGTGATACGATAGCAAACAGAAGTGGCCCGAGGTAGCTTTACAAACCGGGCAAGGAAATTGTGGAGCTCCCATACTCAACCAACGTATTTTTTTTTAATTCTATAATGTCTGCATTCTAAATGTTTTTTTGTAACTTGGAGATATGAGTATTTTAACTGCAAACATGTCTTAATAATATTATAATGAGAATTTACAAACTCCATATATACTATTTAAAATTATATATTGGTCTTATTCAATCTAAAATAAGAAATTTAACAGATTTATTTAAAAAATATAGTCGCCGTTTTTCAACAGCTCTTATGTCTATTAAACCATTTTATTTTCTTTACGCTCCTGATTTTGTCCCACCTCAGATTTTGCGGCAACGGATAATTGCTCGGGGCTCGGGTCGCCCCTGATTACATAACTATTACTTGTTATTACTTATTTTTATAAGCTTATTGACATAAACATATTTATGAGTATACAGGGGGCCCACTAAAGTCCCTTACCACCCTTTTTACAACCGAATGGCTGCAGATATCTTCATAAGAGTGGTGTCTAGGCATAGTAAAGCGACTATGCACTACTGGATGAACTCACTTACAGCGCCACCTGGTGGAAAACGGTGGAGTTAGCGTTATTATCTGTAAAACGGTACAAGATAGAGGAAAAAAGTAAATTGCAAAGTTGTAGAGAATCATCGATTTAGTACAAAAAGACACTTTGTGGACGTAAATGCTTATAACAGAACGCTTAAAACACGTATTTGTTTGTTCGCGATTTCCTACGCTGACAAGTGACAAAACATTCTCCGAAAGAAAAGAAAAACTAGTTATTCCAAGATACCTTTGTTTTCGATGTTCAAATTTCTCTCCGTCAGCTATAATGCACATCTGGACCCTTGCCACTTTGGGGACTCGTTTTTCGTCCGAAAGATAATCTTTTCTCCTTTCGTTCAAGTTTCGTGACGTCACAGTGTCGGAAGCCGCGAACAAACAAATGTGCATTTTAAGCGTTCTGTTTTTAGCATTCACGACCATAAGGTGTCTTTTTGCACTAAATAGATGATATTCTACAACTTTGTAATTCACTTTTTCCCTCTATCTCGTACCGTTTTAAAGATAATAACGCTAACTCTACCGTTTTCTACCAGGTGGCGCTGTAAACGGTTTCATCCAGTAGCGCATAGTCACTTTATCATGCATAGACACCACTCTTATGACGATAGCTGCAGCCATTCGGTAGTTAAAAAGGTGGTAAGGGACTTTAGTGGGTACCCTGTGCGTATGAAACAAAGGTAGAAAAAATATTCAGAGCTTTTATCTTAAATGCCTTTTGGCTAAACTTGCTTGACTTAGATATTTGTTTAACTGCCAGCGCCTATGCTGTAGCGTGAATAAAACAGGTTTTAACTCAAACTTATTGTTATAAATTAAATCTTGTGAAAACCAGAGAATTGATGAGCTCGAGAGCATCTTAGGTTTGGTTATATAAGTCACTTAGAACTAGGTTTAGGAACAACGGCTTAAATAATTATGAGGCTGCACTGAAAGGCTTCAGAACAAAGATTTCGGCTCAAACTTTTCAAAAAAAGGTGGTTTGAGGGGGGGATCTTATGTCTAAACATTATCAAAAGAAAAATATATCATATAAAATCCAATCCAATAATTATAACAAACACCCTATGTGTCCATCTCATCTCCATGTGGAAAAGACGAAGGAAAACAACTCAAAATTGAGTTAGGTTAGATTTTCATTCCGTTTTTCGAAGAAACACGAATAACGGTTGGATCGGACTTGGCAAATTCGATTTGAACTTTCTCTATATTGTTATTTACGGCCATTTTAAATATTTTTCATTTGCTATTCATTTTTACTTTGTTTCACTGCATCTTCAATGTCTTTTCTTTTTTTTCAAAAAAGTAGCTTTTGTCGACTGAAAATTCCCATATTCCGAAATTATTTATAGCTTTTCTTCAATTGTGCTAGTGTTTTATCAAAGTCTTCATCCAAGGAAAAAGGAAAATGTCCCATGGAGAGAGATCAGAGGAATAACTGTTTGTGGAAGAATCCAGCGTGTGAAATTTCACACGTAATTTGACTCCAGGAAGGATATGTGAACGGGCATTATCGGAATGGAGCACGCACGACTTGGTCTTCCCCGCGACGGGAAGTTTCCAATGCATGGAATCACAAGCTACGCGCATGCGCTAAACGTATTTGAACTGGATGAAACTTATTCTGACTGGTCGGTCACAATATATTCTTCGCTCCTTCTGTGGGAAATAATTCGTTTACAATTGGGAAATAACGAGTTACGAAACTTTTTGGACGTAGTAGTACAATGTAAAAATTTACCTTTAGATTCAGTCCGCTATTTATAGAGGATTTCTAATAGCTACTTATCGTCAATTCACAGTTCTTTTTTGCTGTAACAGAAATGCCCTCCACTGATCAATACGCATCCCATCCGCGTCCAGTAAGAGATAAAACATTTAAGTATTATTTTATTTGCAATCCACGTCGATCCATTCACCTAATCGGTATGGAGCGATTAAAGTTCACTACCAGCCCCCAGGTGTCCCCAAACATTTGTGTAAATGAATGCAAAACACCCATGCACCCTTAAACAGTACCAAATTACATACCATTAAATACAGAAATAATCACAATATTCAATGAAATACTAGCGAAAATATTAACAAAAACTTAGAGAACAATCACATTAAAAAATCCACTTATTATTTTTAAACAATACGTGTAGGATATTACCAATAAGCAGGATTCAATCGCCACGTAAATCAGAATTGTGAAAGCTAGATTATCACATACGATAGATGGCACTAAGAGTCCTGCTCATGATACGCCATGAACAGCGCCCTCTTTTTCCTCACAAAACCAAGCAGCACGCTCAGAGAAGTGCAGACCGGCAACCCTCTCTCGTATTCCCTCTCTTTTCGCTAGAATGTAGGTTCCTTTGCACGGCGCAATTAAGCCTCCGGATATTAACTATACTACGGTAACTATATCCCGTTTAGCTTTTTCTTCTGGTTATCACTAATTCAATTAACTACTTTTAACCCATTAGCGTCTATCCCAGTGATAATCCCAGCAAAATAACCATGTCTTCATGTCAATCATTAAACTCAATGTTATCGTTCTTTTGTATATATTTTCCCCCTGTAAAATTCTCCCTCTAGTTCTTAAATAAATGTTTTATATTTAAATTGAAGTATCTTCGCTTTTTTATGTAATATTTTGTTTTAAATTTAATGTGACTGAAACCCTAATAAATCCTCTAGGCCTAATTCCTATCCATTTACCCCTTAAAGGTAATCCCTCTCTGAGCGTTCTATTTAATTTAATGGAATTCCCGCATACATAATGCAGTACAAATACAATACATCACAATATAAAGCTAGTATTAATCATAAATGAAAATATTACAAATGCAATAGATCATTTCAATTCACTGTTATAAGAAAAATCATCTGATACACACACACATACACAAAAAGCCAATGCCAACAACGAGAGTTTCCTAAGAAAGTAAAAACGAACCATTACTACTTTACAATCTTCCAGAGAATTGTAAAATAAACTGTATAAGTATAAAAGAAAATCAAACTCAATAACAATCATATAACTCAGAATCAGGAAGTAAGTCGCGGAAAAAAAAACGAGCAACCCAGCATTATTCTGCCATTGTTTATCGGAAATTAAGACAAAAGGTACCAATTTTCTGGAAATAACGTCTACTAAACGATTCCATATCTAAAACTTTCATAAGGGGTCGTCTACATATTTATAATTGCAATAACTTTGAAATTTCCAATGAGAACACTCATTTTAGATGACATAAATAAATTCCTTATCACAAAATACCCCAAGATATCAATTTTGGTTAATTCGCCATTAAAAGATCGGAAGATATTCGGCATTTTTTGTTCGCAATATAAAAGGGGCCGCCTCCATATTTTGATAGTGAAACTCGCTGCTTGCGTTTAAATGTCGGTGGTAGAATTTTAATTTATTTTGCTCTTTAAGCGTCATCTTAAAAGTTACAATGTATTTTTTGCAATCGATAAATACCAGATACATTACAAAATTCTTCAAATATGAAATTTTCTCCAAAAAATATGGTTTTGGTCCATATGTATCACACTACTAAATGAAAGAAACATGTTTACCTTTTTTAAATATATGGACGCCCCCCTAAGTGCAACGCTTTACACAGAGAAAATAGAAAATTTAACGTAACTTAAAAACTACTTTTTCGAATTAGCTGAAATTTTGTACGGGCTTACTAATTAGCTTTCTGCATCGATTACAATTAAAATTTGACGGTGTTCCTTCTAAAAAAATTTGTAAACATCAAATTTAATAAAATATTTCATGTGTTCAAAATTATTTTAAAATCGAAAGTATAAGCGAAGAATGTGTATACTTCTTCATACTATTACATCTAAAAAGTTCTAGGTCTATAATTATAACATATCTCAATATATCAACAAAAATTCAAAATTTTACTTTAACATTAGAGATTCAAAATTTTTATTTGCTTATAATTTCGGAACAAATAGAGATAGAATGATAAAATTTGGTATCCGAGCATAAACTTTGATGAAATTTTGAAGTCCATTGGAAAAAATGGGTGTTGCCATTGACAATTTTAGCAAAAGTTAGTGCAATTATAAATATGTAGACGACCCCTTATGAAATTTTTAGATATGGAATCGTTTAGTAGACCTTATTTCCTGAGATGAAATTTTGTACCTTTTGTTTTAATTTCAGCTGAACAATGGCAGAATAATGCTGGGTGGATCGTTTTTTTTCCGCGATTGTACTTTAATATGCAAGTCTATCTTCCCTTTTTAAAGCCAAGCATCAAATACCAACTTCAGAGATTCATAATAAAAATCATTTCATTTTCTCTTTTATTCCACGTTCCTGTCTTTATAAAAACATCTTTTCCAATTGCTGTTATCAAAATAAGTAGATACAAAGTATCGGAGTATACAGGATATCAAAACACATTAAGATGGCAGCTGAAAAAAACGTATTGATCTGTTTTTCTAGAAACTTGACCAAATAAGTATCATTACCATCGAAATGAGGTTTTATGCAACATGCCCAAAATTGATTGAGATGATGAATTATTCAGATCTGCTGAATGTTTTTTTGCTAAAAATGTGATAAGAGACATATTGTAACGCGCGAGTCTTTGATTAATGGTGTCTCATTCAACTTACTAACAATATTGCAATTATAGACTTGACGCATCCGATGACAGGTGTGGACAACACGATCGAAAAAGTTTTAAAATGGGAAACAAAACATCCGACACAGTCAACTAAACACATCAGGTCGCATGGTCCGAACTATGTACGTAGTAGAGTCAAAAAGTTCCCGGAATATGTCAATTAAAAATTATTAAAATATAGAACAATAATTTTACTTTATTGGCTTTCAAAGTACTTTCCTCCTGCATCCATACACTTCTTCCAGCGTTCGTATAACTGTTCAAAACACTCCAGGAATCCATTTTTTGAGAGTTCCTTCAGTTGCTTCGTCGCATTTTCGATCACCTCATCTGAAACCACAAAACGGTGTCCCTTCAATTTCATTTTCAGCCATGGAAACAGGTAAAAATCCGCTGGTGCTAGGTCGGGAGAATAAGGAGGGTGTTCCAGAGTGGTAACACTGTGTCTGGTACTGTTCTTTTTGTTCAGGTGATAAAATTTTTGGAACCATGTGCAAACAAATACCATGCATGTTCAAATCATCATGAAGAAAGTGTGAACACTCCCATGTGAAATTCCGAGTTCATAGGCAATAGCATCAATGGTTAATTCGTCTGTCCGCACGCACGATTTCTCGAACGCGCTCAACATTTTCATCTGCGGTGGAAGAGGAGGGCGCCCAGTCCGAGGGTCATCTTCGATGTTTGTGCGACCTTCACGAAAACGCATATGCCACTCGTACACAGCCATTTTTTTCATGGCATCGTTTCCATATGCTTTATTCAGCATCTCGAGCGTCTCAGAAGGTGATTTCTCGAGCAAAACGCAGAATTTGATGTTTGAAGGCTGCTCTAAAGACGACATTTCAAAATCCGACGAATGAAAAATTCTCTTTGTCAGAAATTATCTGCAGCTAATGCCGACAGTACCGGAAATGAATTCCAGATGGCTATGTGTTTCCTTATTAGTGCTGCCAACCTCCAAAAAAATATTTCCCCTTCAACGAACACCTGCATGAATGTAGGCAACCATTCCGGGAATTTATTGACTCTACCTCGTATTACCGTTATAGAATCAATTCAAGTAACACCACAGTTACAGGACAAATATAATTGCGCATGTCATACCATTTAACATCCAACTGCACGCTGCCTTACGATGGGACGTGACGTCACGCCGTGACTCTTGTGAAATGCGCGATGATTTTCAAAAGTAAAGTAGTGAGGCACGCTTCACTTGTATAACTTGACCATGAACGGCCTCTTTTCTCTCGCAGTCTAAGACTGCCTTATATTGGGATAATTCTTTATATCACTGTCTATGTGAAAATTCAAACTCCTCTCACAACGGTAAGTTTCACGATGAAACCAGAGCCCCTTCTTTTCAAGTATTTGGGAAGTAAGGTTTGAGGTCTGCCTCTACTGCCATTGCAGTTATTAGTATTAATCCACCAGGAGGGAACCGACCAAATAAGGTTTAAGGTTATACAACCTCTCAGCGTAAAGTTGAATTAAAGAATGGAAAGGAAAAAAATTAAATTAAAATAGCAACAGCAATTAACACACAAAGTATACTAAAAAGTCTGCAATGAAAGTCTTAATTGCTGGTGGAGCTAGAAACGTCTTTTTAGTCAGTGATGATATCACGCCTTCGTTCATGTAGGTTCTTCATAATATTCATGAATAGTGACAGGGATCTATTGCTTTGGACAATATTTTCACTCCACATCGAAAGGTTTTCAGCACTGGGTTTCATGAAATGACAGAGTTTTGTCACTGGGCAAGTAGTCTGGATCAGTTTTATCACCGCAACCGATACGATCGTGTGAACATAAACCGAGCATGTGAAGATAGGTCACGAAGGGACCATGTCCTGTGGTGATCTGATTGATTTTTGAATTGAATAGGGCTTTAGCAAACCAATGTAAAAGGTTGCTACTTTGAATTGATGCGGTGGTCAATAGGCTAACATGGTTATCACTATATCTATAGCACCAGGGCTAGAATTAACTCTAAGTTACCTTGACAAATAGTCGCTACTGCATCTATTTAGGCAAGGTAACATGGAAGGTACAAACCACCGTTTACAGGTATGCATCTATATACTGGCTCGTGCAGGTGTGAGGAAACATTACGCAACGCTGAAGAAGCTTACTCATAATAACAATTATAACTTTAATAAACTTAAAAAGAAAAGTAAAAGTAAGGTAAATGATAATTAAATCAACATGTTGAAAACAGGAACATAAATCGTATCAAGTGCAAGAAGAGAGAGATGACAGATAATGCTTGAGCCTTTATAGTACTCAACTCTCCACTACGCATGAGCAAGGTAGACAGCGCACGCAGGACGAAGCTGTTGCAAGAGGCTCGATTAATGGTAACTTGGGGTACGAAAAGGAATGTTCCCCGTCCCGTTTCCTATAGGTTCCATCTATCCTGCCAGATTTAAAGGGAACACTTTTCGAGATTTTTTTAAGGCAAGATTTAAGGAAACCCATCTTGATGTTGACAGTACTCCTAAAAGTTGCCTGTCTAGCTAACTGGTCAGCAACCTCGTTCCCTAGTACACACGAATGTCCTTTAACCCGAGAGAATGCGCGCTTCCTTAGCGAACGCTAAGACATGCCACGATCATAGAATGACCCCAAACTAAAATTCAACCCTGCGCTGCTAAAATCATTATATTTTTAGTTGGAAAAATAAGGCTATTGACTTTTAGACATTAAGAATACAGTGCTTAGCACAAATCAGATCCACTCCATTATTATCCACTAATAAAGCACGCATTTCTAGAGGTTCATTTTTCGCGCATCTCTTTCACGTGAAAAGTGTGGTGCGCATTTCTCGATAAATATATTTCTTCACTCTAAAATTAAATGTATCGTGTTATTGTTGATGAATAACTCCCAACTCTTCACAGGGCTTGTCGCATCCTTCGCTGGTCCTTTTCTTCCAGGTAAGCGTGACAGAATATTATGACAACGAATATTTTGCCTAAATTCTGTTTTCATCCACTCAATGCCCTCTTTTGATGAAAACAATTCCAAGTTTTTCACATCTTCATTTACAGAATCTCCGTCTTCTTCCGATTCCGTATCATGTTCGCAGAAACTTTCACGATCTGAAAAAATCTCTTCTAAAATATCCTCAGGTCCATCGTCTTCATTGTCAATTCTGGATCTTCATCAGTTTCCAACTTCAGCAAGAAATTTACGTAAACGCTCCATTTCTACTTCGTATGGAGGCGGCATTGCAAAAAACAGTTATATACTTCAATTCGGCAAGGAAAAAAGCGAGCTGACAGTATAAGCTACGTGAAATAACTAGTCTGTGGAACAAACGGAAGGACGCGAGGGGTCATTTATTAACCCCAGTAACTCACCAAATGTGTAATAGGGAGAAAAAGTTCGGAAATACTTTCTAAATACTCAGAAAAGGCAGAGAGGGTGACTAACTCAGCTTGATAAGAAAGGGATGAACAGGTGGCTAGTTTTCTAGGAATCTAAGTTTTCTGAGGGCTTGGTGACCATAAAATGGTCATGGTCATAAAATGACCCCCGCGCGTCCTGCCGGGTTAATACAGGAGATGACAACTTAAATTGTTAAGGAGCTTCAGATATTCTAGATTTCCCGGGCAATAGTTGAGATTGGCTGAAGGGCCGTATGAGCTTGCAGGGACGATTGACTGTCTGAATGAATAGTGCATTTTGTCAGGAACTCTTGTGATAACCAGCTGATGGCTTCTCGCGATGCTGCCATTACAGCTTGAAAATGCCTGTGCAGTTTTCATTCTTGTTTTCTCTCAGTAGCAATCAATCTGCCTACTACACAAAGGAGTTGCCGGTTAATTTACTGGAGTAAAATGATCATCTAAGTTATTAAAGCAGTGACAGATTAGTTTTAAGGGGGGGTGAAATCCTGATCTTTTATTCATGTTGGTATAATGATTGTATGAGTCGATGCACAAAGATCAAAATTTCTGACCGAATAACATTTGTACCGCCTTAAGAAAAGAGCTAATACAAGTATTAATAGCTCATTTTGCCAGGGACTCTTGTGAAAACCATAATACAAGTAATCTGAAGATCAATTTATCCCATCAAGAGACAATCATAACGGCATTGCCTATCCATTTTGGTATTTAGTGGGGTAGAGTCGCATTTTTTAAATTTAAAACCCACACCTGTCCGGCCTACCCGAAAGGGGGTAAGGCTTTTAGCAGACCGGTGGGGAAATATAAAAGCAATACAAGAATATCAACATGACATGACACACACAAAAGCATCACAAACACAACACAGAAAGTTACAAACATTACAAAAAAGGGACAACAACAAAATAAATAAAGTAACATAAAACACACTCACAAGAAAAAACAATACGCCACTGAATCGATATTACACTTGGAGAGAACCATAAATTAATTGAATTTTGCTTGATTTTTATCACCAGATATTGAACCAACAATAAAAATATACCAAACACTCAAAAGTAGGAGCCCCCAGTATGCATCCAAATGAGCAAAGCACAAGCTCAGCACAACACACCAGTAGAAAGAAGGAGGCAATAAAAAATTTTATAAAGTATCATTAAAATCCCACAAAAGAGCAACAAAAACAGACCCCGTGGTCTCTCACCAGTCCAGAAAACAATAAATCCATCAAGTTCAGGTCACTCAAATAACAATAAAAATACAAGAATAAAATTATCAAATTTTAAAAATAAGAAGGATAAAAACAAGATTACCAATTGGGATTCCCCAAGGGTGAATTCTCAATAAAATTTAGGACACTAAAACATTTAATAAGTCCAGGATTAACCTAAAAACAATATAAGTCGCATTGGTAGAGTCGCATGATTTCGATGGGAGCACACGTCCATTGCGGTTTGGACAAGACAACCGGAATTGCAGAAGGTTTGCTCTAGAATGATAACGCTAAACCCACTACAACAAATGCAACGTGACATCTACAAATCTATCATGTTAATAATGTTGCTTGGCGATCATAATACGCATGTCATAATCAATTAACTACAGTTCAGTGATTTTATAAATGTTTTTTGGAAGCACATTTTTTCAAAGTTAAGCCCGATTCCTTTCTCGTTTATTTCTTCCTCCTTTGTATTGGCAAATCAAAAGCTTATTGGTAAAATTTCTTCATTTCGAAACGATGCTACTTCCAAAAAATCAGACGCATTCCACATAAGATTTTCCCTTGAACATGTCCATGGAGGGATCTTGAAGTATTTTAACTGATATAAATGAAATATGGAAAATTATTCAGTGAAGAGACTGATTAAATGGCAATAAAATAAGCATGATTTATAATTTTGGACTTTCAAGCTTAAAATTTATTTTTTACATATACATGTCTCCCAGTAACGATTTCTACATTTAAGAAACTCATAAGAATAGTTCGTTTAGGTATTCACAGAAATTGAATGTAGTTTCAAAAATCTAACCTTTCTAACAAACAAACGTTTGTAAACAATCCCTTCGTATTTGATACGATTTTGCTTATCTAAGATTTTCTTGGTATTGTTACGAACATGGAAAGTCGCTTCCCAGCAATGTTAGTCTGATGGTTGGGAAGAGAGTTTTACAAAGTTAAGCATGGAGTGACGGAAAGCGCGTGTTCCGGGATCCTTGACTTGGCGAAAAATTTGGCGACAAATAGATGATTCCAGAAAATGCAATCCTTTTCTAGATATTTCTATTAGGAAAGGGAATACACGAGAAAACTCCATGTGACGTCACGGCCTGTCGGAGAGAGTATATAAGGACGGCGCCTGGATCAGAGGGTGGTTGTTGATCCATTGGGAACGACTTTAGAGCTTCGTCCGCAGTGCTAGCTAGGAAGCTGGTGAGCTGAGCCCTATTGAAAGTGCAGTTATTGTCGTTACTAGTTATTTGCTGACTGTCTTTGTTGTTAAATATCAAAGTGCTGAACTGTCATTACCTGTGAATTGTTGTCTATTTACATTGGTAATCTGTGCAAGAACTATTGTTTCCTGTATCTGTGCTACGTGTTTTCCTGCATATTTGTAAATAAACCTTCATTCTCCATTATCCTGCGTGTTGGACTGTTTACACCATACATCCACGGAAAGACCTTTTGAAACCATAATTTGTTGTCGAATTAGTTTGTATGACAAATCATGCATAATTCATAACTACTGCTGTCCGTAAAATATCTAGAAATTATTATTTTTAACGTATAAGGATCCATTTCTCTCCTGTGCCATTCTTCCTATGAATCAAAGAATATCTCATATGTTCAATACAAAATGATCTTTATTATTGATCCTGAAAAAATTTTATCACCTTCATTCAAGGTTTGCCTTTCTTCCATACTTTTGGGCTTACTCATAGAAAGACTTTCCTGAATTACTCTCGACACCTCTCAGATTTTTATTGCATTCCAAACTCTTATATCGCAATCACCCCGACCTGGCGCTAAGCCGTGCGGTGCATCCGATTGACAGTCACTGCGACAGCTCGAGAGCTGAGGCCGGTGTCCTAATGGCCACGAGTCGACCTCTCCCGTTGGAGGCACGCTCTACCACAGGCCACGGCCCCACCTGTGCAAGAACTATTGTTTCCTGTATCTGTGCTACGTGTTTTCCTACATATTTGTAAATAAACCTTCATTCTCCATTATCCTGCGTGTTGGACTGTTTAAAACATACACCCACAGTAAGACTTTTGCAACAGTATGCTACTGATCATATAGTAATAAGTCTAGCAAATAATTCCGAAGTGGAAAAAACTTCTACTTGATGCATATTTACCTTAGTTGGAGACAGAAAAAAAATTCCTATAGTCAAAGGAAACTTGTTTTCTCTGTAGGCAGCATATTTTCCCCCCATACCCAGGATTTCTCAATCCTAGAATAACAAACACTTCTTTGTAGTCAGGGACGAAAAAAATGCCTTCTATGGAGGCGTTTCTATTTTTTGCGCAATATGACATTTCGCATATAAACACAGTAATTTTCTTGCATTATAAGTTAGATCCACATATTCATACAGATCACTGTAGTATTGGGATTCTTTCTGTAATGAATGCTCCGAAGTAAGTAGAGAACGCAAATAAATATTACAATTAAGCAAATATCTTAAAATGAACAGTAAGAACAAGAGATAATTAGTAACACATGTTCATGTAGAGAAGTCCTATTCGTTTTTCCAAAGTAACGTTAATCAACGTAAAATTTACAGTGCCCTAGAACTAGAGAGGGAAAAGGAACCCTAATCTAGCTTGGCTTTCTCTCATTCTGACGCAGTTCGAGCTCCGAGAGAATAGAGGGCATCTACTGGATTCAACTGACCTTGTACCAACTGCCTGAAAAACTGGTCTGGCCAATTTATGTCCGTATGGTGTGCGTTTTCTTATGTGTTTCTCTGTCAGGTAAGACGTATTAAGCTAAATGATTTCCTCTGGCCTTGTGTGTTAATGCAAAGTATACATAATTTGAATAATCGTTGGAAAAAGGGCCTTGTGTGGCAATGCAAACTATGCATAATTTGAATAATCATTGGAAAAATGGCCTAGTGTGTCAATGCAAATTGTGCATAATTTGAATAATCATTGGAAAAATGGCCTCGTGTGGCAATGCAAACAATGCATAATTTGAATAATCATTGGAAAATTCTTAAATTTCTCAAAATTAAAGAAATAGTAACTTATCAGATTTGTTTCTTGCTGTATGATCTCTATTTAGCATCTTTTCCAACTGCAGTAACTAATTTTTGATTGCTGTAATATTAAACGTTGATGAATCTTTGGTTCCAATGGCTTTCAGACTGCTTTACTTCCCAAATTTAGGATTAGAGTACACGAAGGTTTTCCGAATATGACGACATAAATCAGCTTTGTGGTTAGATGACGATTACGATAGCTAAAACCCTTTACCACTTTTTCTCTCCCCCACATTACAAAAGTGTAAGTGCCCATTACCAGATTTTTACCCATTTCATATTTGTGTATATGTGTTCTTAACTTTAGCAGTAGAACTGGAGTCCATCAAAAGTTATTAACCACTTAGTAGTCTTGCCCGAACCCCGCTCAAGCACTGCGACAGGGGACTTCCCTGATTTGTTCGAACGCCGGTAGGGCAGGTGATTTTTCGAAGCCAATCCACTAATTTTCCCCGCTTTTTCACTTTCTTTACTTTGCAATAATTCTAGTAAATGGCTCTAGTAGTCTAATTAATTTTGAATAGCAAAATAAGTGTAAACCCGTTTTTTGGTCAAGTTAGGTTAGGCTAACCAGCTTTTAAGTTCTTCTTTCCTTGAAATTAAAAATTATCAAAAATTAAAAAGAATCAATACTTGTAACTGTTTTTGGACTTACTGATTTGAATTTATAAAATTAATTTAAATAAAAAAATTGCTTATTAAAAATGTGCTTATTTTTGGACACAATATGACAGAAAAAAGTAAAGGTTAAATGTACCCTAAATGTTTGTTGTACCCTTAAAGTAATTAAATGTACCCTAAGTTTGTTTATATTTTACGACCGAAATATTGCATATTGATATGAAAGAATATTTTAAAATTTGTTGCAAGTTACAAAAGTTAGTTACATACATAAGTGAAGTTCGCAATAACATCAGTAATAAGGCTTAAGAAAAATAACCACCACAAAACAAGAAGCCATTTAAGAAGTCAAGAAAACTAAATCAATTTCTAAGTAATTTATTTGCAAAATTGAGAGAAATATATGATGTGGTTATCTACACAAATGCCCATATTTAGCGCCTGCAAATATGAACAATCAATGCACTAAAACTGGAAAACTTTTACCTTTTTCAACAACAGAAAAACTGACACTCTTTGTCATCATTCAACTTCAGCATCAGACCAAGGGAGTTGTGACGTTTTCTATGATTTTCATGA
Organism: Araneus ventricosus; assembly: GCA_013235015.1. Taxonomy (NCBI): domain Eukaryota; kingdom Metazoa; phylum Arthropoda; class Arachnida; order Araneae; family Araneidae; genus Araneus; species Araneus ventricosus. Next base: position 201,477 of record BGPR01001304.1, on the reverse strand, counting down.
AGTTTTATTCTAGTTTGAGAAAGCAAAATGTTAATTAAGTTTCAAGATCTGCTTTGCCTGTTTTCAGGGGAGGAAACACCCAAATTAGTCTCCAAATAATCCCCAGCTTTCGCTTCCACTTCAAACCAAACCTCATCATATAACGAAAAATAACATGCAATGCGTCCATTCTAATCGTGGCCCAGTAACTAATTTCTAAACCATTTCAGTTTGGCAGATACTTCCAATTGCACAAATGCTTTATAAGACGTAAAGCATTATATTTCATGTTGTTTGAGTCAATATATGCACTGCTGGTGAAAATTAAGAGTGAACCTGGAGTTTAGAATGCGTACTATTTTCTCGCCAATTTTCCTTGGCCCGATTTTATTTGCCGTCGCCAAACACTTTTAGGATGTGCAGTGAGTTTTTTATATGTCTCTTGCGCATTGCAAATGTGCACCGGGCAAATTTTTTAAACTTAAAAATCATCAGCGGCTTCACTTTTAGCAAAGCGGGCCCCTCGTAGCTTTGCTTTTTCACTGGGAAACGAAACGCACAGGGAAAGCGCGAACACAGGAAAAACGCGACGTCTGAAGACGATGAAACGTAGCAAAGGAACGATTGTTTCCAGAAAAAACATTCCTTGTTCGATATTTGGAAGCCATAATCAGCAACACAGAGAAAGAGAATCAGCAAATTAAATGAACGGAAATCTTCAGAAGAGAAGCGAACGGTTATTGAAAAAAATCGTTTGGTAAATGATCAAGAATTCCAAACGAAGTATTATTCAAATTCGTACGCCGACCAATCAAATCGAAGAGAGCAGACAGTGGACCAATGGAAATGAGGCGAAATTAAGGGCATGCGCCGTAGACCGGTAAACAAATCACTGTCGGTGCAAGCGCAAACGACACCGAACAAATTTTCAACTCGCATAGAAAACAAATGTTCTTGCACACTCTTCTCTTGGCGACAAACAATTGGCGAGCTTAAGGGAAACGAAGTGAGTATACACCCTAATCTCCAGGTTAACCAAATTATATCACCATTTAGAAAAATATTCTTGAAACACTGGCATTCTAAATGGAGTTTCTTTGCGTATCATTATTTTAGACAATTTTAGACTATCAATAACTTGAAAGAGATCTGCCAATCAACGTGTGGCGCTTGCTCAAGATGGCCGTTGATTAAAGTTATGAAAATCAAATCTGCAGTTTTAGTCGCAGAAGAATTGAATTTTTGTTTAAGTTGTTAGTCTATCAAGAATATTTTATTAAATATGACTAATAGTATCGAGGGAAAATTCCCATATCGAAATTCTATCTACAGCACACTTATTGACTCAACTTTCATAAAATATAGACTTTTTTTCAGACTTTGTTTTAAAGACTGTTTTGAATTTCTTCATTGTGGGTAAAAGATTTTCTTTCTAATTTATTCCGGAGTGTGTTGAGGCCTTAAAGGAAAATTCATATTAAATTTAGACCTTAAAGTCTGTTTCGTCTACAAAAAAAAACTATTCTGGTTTTGAATCTGCGAGGATGAATGGTCTCTGATGACGTCATCCACCAAGTTCTTATTCCTCATCGTTGTTTGTATTATTTTTATATTTTTTAACTCTCTCACAGTTAAAACATCCTTAATTCGTATTTATATATATATATATATATATATATCTTCATAAAATATAACTATTTACCCAATTTAAAGCGTTTTTTCAATTGGCATTATATTCCAATCTTTAACGATTTCGAGATTAGCTATAAGATCTTGATTAGAGTGGGCTTACTTTATGAAAGTCTGCAGAAAGATTTTCTTCAGCGAGTCAGTGACAAAATTAGTTCACACAAATGAGCAGCGCTTTGTAACAGACGCAAAATTATTTTACATTTTATTTAAACCATCAGATAATAATATGAAGTAAAAGATCTTGATTAGAGAGGACTTACTTTATGAAAACCTGCAGAAAGATCGTCTTCGGCGAGTCAATGACAAAATTAGTTCACAGAAATGAGCAGCGCTTTGTAACAGACGCAAAATTATTTTACATTTTATTTAAACCATCAGATAATAATGTGAAGATGTTTAAAACAAGCCAGTGACATTGCAAAAGGATCCAAACAAATATTTACAACTGTTACGACTCTAACGATTTCGAGATTAGCTATAAGATCTTGATTAGAGTGGACTTACTTTATGAAAACCTGCAGAAAAATCTTCTTCAGCGAGTCAGTGACAAAATTAATTCACACAAATGAGCAGCACTTTAGAACAGACGCAAGATTATTTTACATTTTATTTAAACCATCAGATAATAATATGAAGATGTTTAAAACATGCCTGTGACATTGCAAAAGGATTATTGTAAATATCAATCAAATATTGTAAATATCAGGACAAGCAAATATTTGCGACTGTTACGACACTAATACATCCACAACGAGAAATATATCCAAAATATCCACAGGGTTCTGGGTTCATTGTACCAAAAACTTAAAAAGAACAAAAGACGAAATAAAAGAGCCATTACCCAAAGAATAAACCTAGAAATACCGTTAAATATAATCAATGTTTCATACCCTACACTAACTTTCCTATGTCATTCCACATCAGTATTCCAATCACTCTTTACCCATACAAAGACAATTCTACCTACACAAGCGTGGCTACTAAAGGTACATAAAGAGCGCGGAAAAGAAGTATCAGGTTAGTGCTGAATTCTGTACGCAAGTCTTCCCAAAGGGGAGTTCGAAGTCCCCTGGGAAATCCTCACACAAAGAAATGTTGCTGAAAGAATAAGAAAATAAGTCGCAGAAGCTGAAGTGCACGGGAAATAGTTTCCGCTCAAACTGATGGTTTCGCGCAAAAGTTGTGGAATGAGGAAGTTACCGACTAGCAAGAATTTAAAGAAAATGTATTCCTTCGGAAAACTGTGGAATTGCCCGAAAATATTTGGAGAATCAGTAATATTTTGCTGAATATATAGTTTGAGAAAACATCTGATTTAATTTAATTTTAATTATAATTTTTTTATTAATTTTTTATTAGTTTTAATGTTTTTATTAATTTTTTTATTAGTTTTAATGTTTTTATTAATTTTTTTATTAGTTTTAATGTTTTTATTAATTTTTTATTAGTTTTAATGTTTTCATTAATTTTTTTGTTAATTTTTTATTAATTTGTCTAAATTGTTTGATTCCCCATCCTTCCTGTCTTGTCCTCCTTTTGTTTTGTCTTTTCGAATACAGATGGCGCCATAGTTCTAGTTTTCCTTAAAAAAAGGGGGTGATTGCTTGTTTGGGAGAGAAATTAGCGTTGGTTTGTTTTGTTACTACGTGGGGACAATTTTTCTCTCTTCGAAGCATAGGGTAAGTTTATTTTTATGAAGGCTTTTATTCAGCTGGAAGGCTAAAGATATTTTTAAATCAATCTTATTAGCGTTTTTATGTTTGTGTTTGGTTTGTCCTTTTTCTTTTAAAATAATGCTTTTTAGGTGGTACTGAACCCCTTTGTCTTTTGTTGGGACATTTCGGGCTAAGGGAGGCTATATTTGGCGTAATGCAAGCTTCTTACAGAAAAATTTCCCAAATATTTTGAATCCATTTCGAATAAAGTCCTTTGCCCTTGACAAAGTGGACTAGAATGGATTCCTTGTTTGTTTAATTCGATTATCTCAGAGTATTTCTTAGTTCTTTGCTTTCTTTGAATGATTTTGAGACAAATGATCTATATTTTAGCCAGAAACAGTAGCTGACTATCTGTTGGTTGATTGGAGCACAGGAAATGATAACAGGAAACTAATGAAGACAAGGCAATAATTTTTTAATCATAATTGCGTACTACATGATCTAAACAGAGATAACCAGTCATAGTTAGTCACGAAAGTTCTATACCGTCGACTAGGGATTCATCCATGTTTTCAATCGAAGTCATTCCTGTACACTGTTACAGCTGCTTTGAGCCGCTTTTCGATGCGGACACTCGCATACTTATAGTCAGGATGTCACTGCTATTTCCTGGCAGCTCGTATCTCGGGAAACAGCACTATTAATGACTTTTTAACGTAGGACTACGTTCCTCCCAATGGGGTCTCAGGAAGGAATTTGATTCACACGCCAAAAGGCCACAAAAAACATTGTTTGGGCGATCCTCTATGTCTTGGTAACTACCTATGTTTAAAACGTAACTAATGTCTTATTTTAGAGATAAAGGGCAACAACAGAATTTACAAAAACAAATTGAAAATCGAAATTGTAGTTCAGCGACTATTGAGTTGGAAAGTTGGGCAAAAAAACGCATGAATGAGTGACGTCACACGCATGAGGTGCGCGCACAATTGGTTGACGCTTTCGCTCGCCACGTTTTCGCGAACGTGATTGATTGAAAATTGAGAACATTTAAAACAAGAGAGTGAAATTAACTTCGAGGAACAAAAGAGAATCGCGAGTAACAAAGAGAAATCGAGAAACAAAAGTGTCACGCAAGTAAAGTAGTCCTACGCCTTTAACATCAGCGGCTGTTTGAAAAAGACAGCCTCCTGTCATTTTTTTCTTTGGGTCTTCACTAAAACTAGTGAGTACCAAAAGAAGAATTCACTGTCTGTATAAATCGACCCCTCAGATTTCTGTAACGGTAGATTTAGCAACATTTCAAATAATACACTTGGTAAGGGATCACCTACCAGTTAGTTATTTGCAGTTCCAGTAACGGTGTTGACGTCGAACTTCATAACCTGCAAAGAAACACAAGGAGTCCCCTATTTCAATTCGACTGAAATTTATTACTAACGAAGCGTGATTCCCTAAATATAAGCAGCTATGTTTGTATATCTTTACCCCGAATACCTCCTAGATAGCAAAAAAGGTTACGAAAAGGTTGCCATTTCATTTTCCGTAGGCTGTCCGGGAATGCATTTCCGCGAAAACCGTTTAGGAAACCATTCTCGTAAAATTGACCTAGAAAAGCTTTTTATGAACCACCTGTCTCATCGTGTGTAATCCCGTCCGGTATAGTTGTTATCGCGTTTGCTTACCAACTCTATGAACGCGGGTTCGATCTCCGGCCTGGAGTACCTTGAAGTTTGTAGGAGTGCGGCTTTGAAGAAGGGGTTAAAAAAGAGGGTTGTACCTCTCTATAGGAGTAAGGCTTCGAGGGGACGGGGTTTTTATTTTGTCCGCCGAAGGAGGGTTCTTAACAATCTTTTGAAAGGCCCGAAACAAGCTTGACGAAAGCCTGAAACAATCTTGTAATAAAGGCTTGCGGAAATCTTACTGAAAACCTTGTTTCTTGTTGACTAGCCTACCTTTCCGCTACCTTGCCGAAAGCTCCAACCCTTGTCATGGAAACCTTTGTGCCACCCTTTAGCCTTGGTGACGACAAGGTTTCCAAAACCTTTTATACAAGCTTTCTTTACTGTCTGGGCTTGAGCTTTTCTCTTATTTTCATATTAATAAAACTGTTTGTTTTCAATGGCCATGGGGTAGCCCATTCTTGTGTCTTATTATTAGAAAGAAATCTATGATAACAGGGAAGCAATGGAGACAATGTAATAATTTTTTAATCATAATTGAGAGTACATGATTTAAACCGAGAGAACCAATCATATATCTGGATCTACATATCTAGTGATACAATAGTATAAGGCAATGAAACTATTTACAGAATAATGTGTAATTCCTGTAAATTTGCATACCAAGAGGAATTGCATTCTAATTCTTTTGCGGCATTAACATCTGTACAAGATCGTACGCAGAAAGGGGAAAGGCATGAGCACCAAACTTACCATACCACTTAGCTTATTAACATATAAGTAAGCGAGCATTTTCTTCTCCTCGGGGTATAGTGATGAAGGGGCTCTGGATCCCTCCTCCAGTCATAGTAAGTACCTCCTCTGGGAGGGGCCGGGGCGTGGCTTGGTGATAGGCTATTAGTACTCCGCTATCAGCACTCAAGCTCTTGCAGCAGTTGTCATTCAGGTGACACGGATGCTTAGGCAGGGTGGGGGTAGATCCAGTTTTTCTGCTTCTGGTTATATGATTAACACTCTTACACCGAACGAGGTGGTCCCGGGCGGTGTAAAAATTTCCCCTTAACAGCAACGAAGGCCGGTCTGAGGCGGTTGGCTTCTTTTGAGGGGAGGTGAGATTCAGAGAACGATTAGGAGATAACCGCGGTAGGGGGTCCAATTATCATTGCCAAACACACTCCATTTCCGTGCGCCTTAATTGAAGGTTACAGCAAGGGGTGGAGTGGTGGGATAAATGACCACCCATGTTGGGAGAGTCCAATTCATGTCACTTCCCCAGGTTTTAAAGGAGCTAGAAGAAAAAAGTCGCCTCGGGATTAAAAAGTTAATATGTAAGTAAAAACTTCATTTATAACTGCACTGAAAAAAAAGCATTGAAGTACCCGTCAGTGCCCAACATAAAAGTTTTTAACAATTCAAATTAAAAACGAAAAATAAATTAAAACAGATAATAATTAAAATTTAAATATTCAAACAATATTATGCGAGTTCTTCAAAAATATCGTAAGCTTGTCAATGAGTACAAACACGAAGGAAGATACTCCTTTTGGTTCCTTGTCGTCTCAAAACGAAAAAAGCTGGCATCCAAAAGAAACCATCTATTACTGAATGAAATACTTGAGTATTCTGGTCACAACAGAACTTCCTTTTCCTCTCCCAAACAAAAACCTTTACGCCATGGCTGTAACTTGCCTACAATAGGCCCATAAAGGGCGTGGGAAAAACTATTCAAGAGAGAGCTGAGCTCAGCGCGCAGGTCATCTCAAAGGGGGATTCGAAGTCCCCTGGGAAATCCAAGCCCACAAGAAATATTACCAAAAGAATGGGACGAAGCTGCGAAAGCGTTCCCTCAAAATGCGGAGTGCGCGAAAGACTTCCGCTCGAGCTCACGGTTTTTTTTATAAAGAAGATGTACGTTGGGGGAAGATGTTTTAGGAAATGTGCTTTTTTTCAGCTGTGGAGGGGGCATTTGGAATTCTTTCGGAAACACATCGGTTTGAATAAAGTTGGAGGAACATTTCCTCCATCTTAACTCGTAACTGTATCTGACTATCCTTTCGTCTTATATTAGGGGCCAATGGATTAGGAAGAAACACGGTTTTTTTAAAATTCGTCTACAATGAAAGCAAGATTTAGCAGCCACTAACTTCGGCATTTTATCTCGATTCAAAAATTCAACATTGAGTAACTTTTGACTATATTATTAATTTGAATATTTGTCAGGGCTGTTAGTGATTTTGTACTACGAATCCTTTGTGCTCAAGATGGCTATGTTGTGCAGCCAAAGCAGATTTTTGTTTCCCGCTAGAACTGGATATATAAGAAGCCCTTATTATTATGCAGATAGTTTTTCCCAATGTCATTAACATATTAACATATCCCCTAAATGTCATTAACATATTTTTTTACTTTCTCGTATACGAAGTATACAAAGAGAAAGTATTGTAATCGTCGAAAAATTCGAACTCGAGATTTTGACGAATGTCCACGTTTTAGACCTCCCTGAGTCCGAAAAACACAATTTTCGAATTATGTCTGTCTGTGTGTCTGTCAACACGATAACTCGAAAACTATTAGAGCTAAGGGGAGGAAATTTGGTTTGTTATCTTGACACATCATTTGTAAGTTTCTACCAAATTTTGGACAAAATCCGTCTACGGGAAGTCTGTCTGTGTGTCTGACCACTTTCATGTGAACACTGTAACTCAAACATTTGAATAGCTATATGGACAATATTTGGTACACAGCTTTATCATCATCAATGTAGGTTCGTATCAAAGTTTGGGCCAAATCCGCCGAAGGGTTGATTGTCTGTCGGTCTGTATAATCGCAATATCTTCTTAACAAAATGAAATTTGGTATGTGGCCTTCTTACCTTAATTGTAGATCTGTGCCCAATTTTTGTGTCAATCGGTTAAAAAACAGGCGTTCAAATTCGAAATTTGTTTTTTTTTATCTTACCAACCCTATTGCGAAATCGCGCCAGCTTCCGATTCTATTTCACCATACTGCGTCTTGGCTCACTGCCAAATTCTGATCCTTTCATCTTGATCCGCCTTTCGCTTTCATTTCGGTGATTTATAGCCAGTCAGAAAGAAATATTTTCTCGAAAAGAGTTGCATATTTAATTTGCGGGTAGTTTTATTTTGTAATTGGTAATGCATTTTTTTCTGTTAGCGGATTTTGCATTGTTTTCAGTCGGACAAAACGAAACTCATTGTTATTAACGAAACGAAAGCTAGTGCCAATTGATTCATCAGTTCTGTTTTTCATGCTTTGTTTATTTGCCAGAGATTTTCTACTACAACTTTTTTCTCCAACAATGCTAGAGATGCTTGATGCATTTTACTGTCTTTTAACTTATCTTTCCTCCACATGTGTTAGGGAGTGTACGGGAAAGTTTAGGGGAGACCACTCCCGCTGGTAAACCTTTTATAGCATCACTTGACAGTTCTGTTACAAACCATTACAGTGCTCACAACATCCAACTTAAGTCCATTTTAACAACACCTAACTCCATTTTAAATCAATGTTACAGCACGGCACTCACATTTCTTTGTAATAATGGTACATTTTCTCAAAAACAGATGGCGCTGGCTGCTACTAAATTGATTTGAAGTTCACTCGTCATGAAACTGGTGAGGACGCGCATGTATAAACATTTCGAAAATAGTAATAATAATAATATCTATGTGCTATCTAGTATATTTCATTGTTTGAATTGTACGACGAAGCTTAGTAGCCTAACATGCAAATTCATTATTTTGCACATAATCTTCTTAGTGACTCAAACATTTAATAATTTTGGCATAAAAAGCAAATTGTTGTTTGCGTCGTTATATTTCATTTTATTATCATAATTTTCAAAATCTAAGAAATACTGGTTTTATTATTGACGGAAAAATATCCGGTAATTTGTTATTTTTAAGAAATTGAGTTGTGAAGGGTTAACAGCAAGGTGATAAAGTACAGGCTTGTCTTATGGACAGTCAAAGGAAGCACCACATTCTCCCACAGTCTTAAATTTTCGGAACAGACTTTCCAGTTTCATATCAGAATCTCTGTTTTAAAAAGATGCCTTCTATCCGAAGATTAATTTTACCTGGGGTTTGCCACTTTTTATTAACAATCGGAAAACCAAAATGGTTTTTGAATCCCCGTATATAATCTCCTTCTATTATACACTATCTCGTCAACAAAATTAAGCTGCAGAAACTAAAATTATAAAACTTCTCCAAGTGGCTACCTCTCTCAACGGCCACTTCTGTTCTGGGTGGATTTTTTGTCCCGTAGACATAATTCTAAAATAAGACCTAGGAACGGCCACTCTAACCTCTCTAAGTGGCTGGGGTGGTCACTCGTTCAACCTTATGAAATCCATTCCTACTATCACTCTGACCTTGGATCTTTTATTATGAGAAAAAGAAAGAAAGGAAGAACAAAAAATACGAAGTAAGTCATTAAGTAAGTCACAAAAGATAAGAAAAAATAATTTACCATGATAACCACTTGGAAACAATTTGATTTCTCAACATAATCTCCACCAATGTTGATGCACTTATCTCATCGTTTTATCAGCGTCCCAATTCCAGCTGCATAAAATTCTTTGGGTTGCTGTCTCATCCGCAGTAGAACTTCGTGTTGACGTCATCATCTCATCGTCATCGTCGTCGTCAGATGAAAATCGCTTAGGGCTATGTCTGGGCTGTAAGGTGGATGCTGTAGCACTGACCAACCAGACTTAGCCCCAAGCGATTTTCATATGTTTGTTCCACTGAAACAGCATCTTGGAGGCAAACACTTTGCAGATGTCGGCGACGTTCAACACGAAGTCCTACTGTGGATGTGACAGCAACCCAAAGAATTATATGCAGCTGGAATTGGGGCGCTGATAAAACGATGGGATAAGTGCATCAACATTGGTGGAGATTATGTTGAAAAATAAAATTGCTCGTGTCTTTTGTGACTTACTTAATGACTTACCCTCGTACACACACCCAAAACAATACCGGATATCAGATCGAAATTAGTCATTCATTTTGCAATGTAAAGACAAAAATGGATTTTAGCCTCTACCGGAGTGGGACATTCCAGAGTTCATTTGTGCCTTTCAAGAGTTGATTCGGACTTTGACAAAGAAACTGCTGATGTAGGTTGCGACCATCATCAAATGAAACTTTCACTTCAACAGATTTTAAGAAAAGCAGATGATATTGCAGGTTCCTCCACAACTACCGACCAGGGACTTATTTTTCCAATTAAAATAAAAATTGAGGAAAACATTATCTCCGAAAAAACTCAAGACCAACCAAACACATATTGTATCTTTTTTCAAAAAAAAAATGAATGAATTTTTTCCTTCTTTTAGATTATTCTTAAAATTCACTTAGTCAAAAATAATGGATTAGGATTTATTCAAATAGACCTGTAAAGTATATTTACTGTAGATTGCAAAACATTTAAAACGAAATATAAGCTTCTCAATCTGAGCTCTGTTCTAAATATTGCAGCTGGATATATTTTATAAAAAATCAAAACTTAATCAGCCCCCTAACATCCAGAAAATCGAATAATGTTGCACTCTGAAATTAAAAATTTATATAAATAAGCTTTTGGTGATAGCAACTTCCATGTAATAAAAATTTCTATAAATAATACGATACATTGAATAATATATAACGGCAATTCTTTGTTGCAGAATATATCTCTTAAGTCGGCCATTCACTTCACAGACAAACTGTATATTTTGGAACGCGAGAAGGGAAAATCGATAAAAATCTATGGAAATGAGCCAAACGGCTTGCCATGGTTGGAATTTCATCTGGACTGAAATCAGAACGAAAAATCAGAGAGACCCTGAAAGAGGCTAGCGAAAAGAACAATGCTTTGGGTAGATTGAAGCCTCGCTTCGAGGGTAGCATAAATTAAAATCTGCTGACTCGGGGAAAAACGAAGAGCGATTGACAAGCAGCTGTAGAAAGGGAAAGAAGATCGCTCTCCCTACCTTCGTTCAGAGTTAGAGTCCTTTCAAATATCAAGTGAATGGCGTGCCTGTATTTTTCGATTAAAATTGGTGAAAAAAAACCGGGCTTAGGACAATTGGCATGGCTATACAGTAGACTCCCTCTTAACCGGACTTCGTTTAACCGGATCTCCCCTTTAACCGGCCGATTTTTTTTTGTCTTTAAAATGTAAAAAATAGCTAAAAAAACACGTGTTTCGTTATTCAGTATCGGCATCGCACGTATTTCAGACATGGGGTGATCCTGGAATGTCAATATGACAGTTGGAGGAGGGGGAGTGGACAGGCACTTTTTGACCTCGACAATAGAAGGGCACAGGTGTCCCCTAACAAACGATTGTGGTGAATGGTCAGACGATCCCAATACAGTTTCAAGGGGTAGAATGAAAGGTGATTTTGGATGAACGACGAAATCATTTAAAACGTTGTTCGTTCTCGGTTGCACCAGACGTCTTAAGATTTGAAAATTTGTTAAAAATGGCGAATTGTGGGAAAAGAAAGATTGTAGTGGTGTCCATGAAGTTGCGATTAGATGACGATGATGATGGCGACGACGTCTTTGAAAAACCACATCTCTCATATCTCATACGGACGGAATGACAGCTTCAGAAGCGGAGAAGCAGTCATAAGCTTCCCCATTGTTGTGATGCTGACAAAAAATGGCGAAACTGTGCGGCAAGTTGCCATTGCTAAGCAACTGCCACTTGCCTGGGCTTCAACAAAAAAAAGTTACTCATTTTTTTAATGGTATGCAACTTATAATACTCGAATACATTGAATAAAATGACGCAATATTTTAATTGTGTAGTTATTTATAAGAAAATACATCCGAACTTTAATTTATGTCACTTCTCCGGTTTAACCGGATTTTCGCTTAACCGACTTACGGTCGGTCCCATTTAAAGCGGTTAAGAGGGAATCTACTGAACTTCAAATGAATGGCCGGCTGCGAGTTTTTGCCGTCATAATTTTACATGGCACATTTCTCACACAAAATGTGTGTTCCAGACGCAACAGATGAATCAATCATCGATATATATTAGATATCTATCCATGATCGATTCATCATAGAGAATCTAGAGTTCTATCGATAGATATATAGGTGTAACTCTAAAACTTATCATTACTAACCACAATTCATTAGAGAAAGTCACACTTCCATTACCTTTCGCTTGGAAGCTTTTAGTGACAGGAAAAGATTGGATGACGTCCTGTTATGTGCATCAATAGCCAAGAAAAGCAATTTATTTTAAACTAAAACAGCGATAAATTACATAACACCTCTTTTGAAACTAGTTACAGATTTAATGGTTTTTTATTAATATTACAGTTTATTTTATAAATCTGGTTTCGGCTGACTCTTCACAAACTGATATAATTTCTGTATTTGGCAATTTCAGAATTTAATGAAAATGGATAGGGACAAACTTTAACAGAATGAGGATAAATGTCGAATGTTGTAAAAGAAAAATCATCAGTTTGAAAGGGATTTCTTAGGTTAATTTACTTGTATGCTTTGTACTACGTCATACTAATCACTAGACACAGTATGAATTCTAACAGAAAAGAGAAATTAAAGTGGTCGCTTTTTTTAAGTTTTTAAAGATTTGGTAACCTTACTTTCTGTGGAATGTTGTAATTTTTATCGAGAATAATCAATTTTTCTTCTAAAACATTAGAATATATTTTTTCTCTCGTAGCGTAAGATCATAGATCTTTTTAATACAAATCAATTTAATCTCTTTCAGTTTTATGAAATCCAGCTGATATTATATTTGGTTAAAACGTTCTGATCGAAAATACCCGGGCCGCTTAGAAGCCTCTCTCAAAAAAACCAATTTGGAATTTCAATATGCCGTTCCACGATCTCTTAGTAAAAATATAGTAAATATTTTCTCTCCTTCAGAAAGAAGACTCGTTTCAGACGATGAAAATTTCCAGGGGACGAAATCTTGTAAAAGAGATTTATTTTATCCGAAGATAGCCTTGAACCTCGGATCGAAAGATACAGATTGCACATTTTCCTGAAAAACTTTGAGTTGAATCTGTGAATCGAGGCCATTGCACTAAATACAGTAGACTTCGCTTAATGTGATCGCGATTAATGTTATAATTCACTTTATATTGTCAAAAACCTCTGATGCCGAACCAACGTATTCAAATGCACACAAAATTATTCGTTTAGTGTGATCACTACATCGTTTAATGTATCAGTTTTGGAGTAGAGAATTGACCGATCCCTCATTTTCAACCAGCTTTAACGATTGACGTTCGTACAATTTCTCGCTCCATTTGTAAGGAAACATCTGGGGGCCACTTTCCCCCACATATTCCAAGAATTTCGGGGTTTATCTCTCATGGCCTCTCTTTGAAGGTCGTCCATTTAACGGGCAGGGACATAACCGTCGGTAATTTTCATTGAACCTCCTGAAGGTATGCAAAAAGAAGAATATGAAGAGTGGATGTCCGTTGGCGAGGACATTCCAGTAACTGCCACTCTAACAGACTTGGAAATTTGCCCAGTTATTTGTGATGAAGACCAAGCAATAAAAGTTGATGATTCCGACGGGGACGAATGCGTTGAAGAAAACCCTCCAACTAACGCCGAAATGAGGTAAGCCCTTGATATTTTCAAACGCGGCGTGCAGCATCGTTCAACAAATTTTAAAAAACAATACGAGTACGAACAATATATAAACAGACTGTTAAAGAATAATTTTCGTCTAGCAACAATTAATGAAGTTTTTAATTGTTATTTTTGAAATAAATTATAGATAGAGCCCTGAGGTAAGTGGGTTTTTTTTCCCTTGATGTGATAAAAATATAGTTGATTTTACCCAATTCTGTTATTGTTATCAATCGGTTAATGTTATCCAGATTATTAAGACCCGAAGTGATCACATTAAGCAGAATCTACTGCATATCACACTCGTGACCGCAAGGTGTACGGGAATTGTTGGACACTTTTCAATTGATAAAAGTTAATAAAGAAAACTAATAATGTTTCAACTAAGAATTTTTTTTAAATGAGAGCGCATTAGAAAAATGTGTTTTTTCCAAATAGGTAACACGCCGTTTCGATGGTCCAGGGGGTCGTAAATTACTGGAAAACAAAAATTTGTTTAGAGCCATTATCTGAGAAAATATTGAAACTGGGAGAAAAACAAAAACATGCATTTGTAGGGAATTTTACGCTCTTTAATTTGTCTGTTCACATGTAGTGTGAAAACTGAAGAGTTTTCGCTGATCGGTATCCATTGCGAATGGAAATCTGTCACCGGTGACTGAAACTGAATTATATAATTATCCCTTCGCTAATATAGTTAAGAGATGACAGAGAAGGGGTCATCTAATTAGATAGTTGATTGTCAGTCACCGGTGACATATTTCCATTCGAAATGGTTACGAATAAACAGAAGCCGATGCTCATTTTCTGGTTTCTTTTTTTAGTTTTTTTTAATATCTCGAAAACTCTTCAGTTTTCATACTACACGTTGTAGCGGTTACACTCAGCTGCCTTCTCCTTTCTATGGTAGGTGGCGCTACTGGAGCCATCTTTTCCCATGATGCCTCTCTGTCATTCTTGTCTGTGTGCTTGTATCGTGATGTTGTTCGCTGTTTTGTCTTGTGTGTTGTAACTTTAATGTTCTGTGCTGTGGAACGTAGCCTAATAAAAATGGTTCCTAAAATTGACTGGATTCATCAGCAGCACAACACACAAACTTGAGTCTCGTCCCTCTATAACGTGAATTAACAAATTAAAGAGCGCAAAATTCCCTGCAAATATATGTTTTTATTCTTCTTCCAGTTTCAATATTTTCGCAGGTAATGGCTGTAAACAAATTTTTGATTTCCAGTAATTTACGACCTCCTGGACCACCGAAACGGCGCACAGTGGTTTAGTTTCGCTTTCTAGCGAGACAAAACTTATAGTATAAAAACTAAAAACAACAGAACCTTGAAATTTACACAGTTTAAAGGAAATGGACTTCGGTTATCTCCCATGAAATTTCATAACATTCTGTAGGGTACGTTTTTGATTTGTGACAATTTTTAAATTCTTCTCCATTGTTCTCTATGGAGGAATCTGTCGCAATCTACTCAAAAGCTAACAATAACTGAAAAAATATTTAAAAAACTCTAGGAAATTTTACCAATTGAAGGAAACAATCTAAAAATAAGGATTATTGAATTTTAGTAAAGTATTTTTTTAAATTTAGAAGCATATTTTTATTTCAAACACATCAAATTTTTGCCTATTATTATATACTTTGGAGGATAAATACCAATACGTCACGATGGTTCAAAGATGAAAGAATTTCATGAGTATAATATAAATGTTACATGAATAACATCAAATCTTAAAATAAATTACACAGAAATAATATGACAACTATTTCTCACAATTCATTAAAAATTTTCTTTTCTGTCGCTTTAACTTCTCAACCATCTTTCTTTCAGACTTATCCAAAATGAATGATTTTTTTGTTTAATTTCATTATACATCTCCTTTGAACATTATGTTGTACTGTATTTCATTGTAACATGCTGTATGAGTTCTTCCTTCGAATATTTCGCAGAAGAATCGCTTATTTTTATTTTTTCCAAGAGACTTTTTTGAACAGAACTAGTTGAGAGACTGAAAAAGAAAGTGAAGTTCCAAATTAGACCTCACATAATTCAGCAAAAATTTATTTTGACTTTGTCTCAAAAGCCAATAATTTATCATCCAACAGAAATTTCAATGCACAAACACGCACAAAAAAAGATGCAGTCCAAAATATTAAATATTTAAAGAAAAAATTGTCCATTTTTTAGGCCTAATATTGCTCTAACTTTCACGGAAAATTATACATCGAATAAAGCCGAAACGGTATGAAATATCAAATACACACCTTTTTCTTCCATATTGACAAAAGAAATATGTATTAAATAAAATTAAATCCCTTAAAATGAATTATTTTATTGAACGAGAGTTGGCGTACAGTCACTCCGGGTAGAATCGAGCAATTGGGAAACGTTTCACTTTGATGACGTAATAAGGGGAAATACCGAATCAATCAGCGCCGAATTTGTGATGATTTGGCATCTCTGTAATATGAACATATATTTGAATTATGATTGAAGCTGATATTATGATGTTAGATTTTTGGGTTTTCGCGCGCTAGATGTACCACTGTGCGGCGTGTTACCTATCTGAAAATATAAATTTTTAAAATGCGCTCTCATTTTTAAAAAAATTCGTAGTTGAAACATTATTAGTTTTTTAAAATTAATTTTTGAAAAGTGTCCAACAATTCCGGACACACTGTTTTTGCCATCCGTCTGATAGCAGTTTTAATAGAATTTTAAATAAATTTTCGCCTCATTACCATGTAAGCAGTTACTCCTTTGTCCTACAGTATCAGGACGTGTGATAAGGGAGACCGGAGATAGTTGTTACAGTTTTTTTGAAAATTTTTTGGAAAGAAACTATTAAAAGCATTTTCGCGAAACCCATTTTAAAATGTAATCTAATCATTGAAGATCTATAACATATTTTTTAAAAACGATCATATAACGATAATTTAAAAGTTTTATACATGCATGTACATTGTAGCAACTTTCATTGCAACAACAACTGTCATTGTAACATTGTAACGACAATGGGGTATTTTGTCACACTAGATGGGGTAAATTGTTACATAAAATAAATATATTAATCTATAAAAGCAAATATAATATCTTTATGTTTTTAGTATGTTATTATTTTATAATTCTGTAGAATAAGGAAGGTCTTGTATTCTTTTTTCTTCATAAATTTACTTAATTTCATAAGTTATTCTGGTAAATCATCATAATCATTGTCTGAATTATAGTTTTTACAAATATATAATTTGGAAAGACAATATATATGTAACGTTTTTCCGTTAAGTGAAGTGTAGAGGTAGTTGAAGAAGATTGCAGTCGTTAAATGTCTAAAACATTTTATTACATTTCGAAGATAAGCAAAATCAAATAAGTTATAGAGTACTCAATAATATATTAAGATTAAACGTTTAAAAGATTATGGGAATATTAAATAAATGGCCAGGAGTGGAGAATTACGCCTAAAACGACTGACTTGCTCAGTGCGTTACATGATTACGAAAAAAGGAAATTACGCAGACGCGGAGAGTTTTTATAATACCAAAAAAGGGGAAGTACCGAAGTTGAGGCTCTAGAAATATTGCGACTCTTGCGATTCTAATTAGAGTAGAAGTGTTTTTTTTATCATAGGATTGAAGTAGAAATAATGCGTTCGTAATTAAAAAATAACTGTCGTTAAAAAAGATTTTATTTAAAGATGGGAAAATTTCTTAGTCATTACATATATATATATAAAGAGAGAGAGAGTATAAATCGTAAAATGAAAGAGTATAAAATGTGAAATGAAAAATGCAATAAAAGCACAATAACGCTTCTTCAGGGGATGAAGTTATTGTGAATTGCTTTATTTATTTTATTTTATTTTATTGTTTTTTCTATTATGCATTGATATTTAAAGGGTTTTTCCAAGAGAATAAAAGGAGGAACTGAGCCGCCATTAGCACCAACAGCAAGAACCATGGTTACCAAAGTCCCTCTCTCGGCAGATGTCACTGATCCAATTTGTTTGGTACCTTTTGTGGCAATTATCTGCCTTGGCTCCTAAACCGTTGTTACCCCAGTCTCGTTAACGCTGTAGATATCTTGACCCTAGAATTTGAATCTGTCGTGGGCACTGGCAAAATTGGTGAAGGAGGTTACAACATTGCTCCTTTTAAAGCTTGTGACTCTACTCAGTCTAGTCACTTGTGAATTTCGGAAAGAAAGAGACTTCTTAGACTTCAGAAAAACTGGAAGAGAGTCAATTGG
This sequence comes from Araneus ventricosus, assembly GCA_013235015.1. Taxonomy (NCBI): domain Eukaryota; kingdom Metazoa; phylum Arthropoda; class Arachnida; order Araneae; family Araneidae; genus Araneus; species Araneus ventricosus. Next base: position 183,571 of record BGPR01001304.1, on the reverse strand, counting down.
AACATTCTTGCATTTACTCCAGCCCACTGGTATTTTTATATGATTTTTAGTTGCTTACTGATATACCAATGATTTAACTTCCTTAGTAGAAAGGCCATAGTACAGCTTGGTAGCACTGTATGCACTGTTTAATTTACGTCTCCTGTTTATCTGTGAAGACCTGTCCAGGTTTTTCCTTATAAACAATTCAAGACAGAGTTGACTCTGGATATGAAACAAAAAGGGCCTGTTACTTGTATTCAGCATCTCCAAGACAAATCTTTAAAAATTAATAAAATATAGCTTTATTATTTAGTTATTTGTTTAATTCAATTTAATTATGCTTAAATTAATTAAAATATAAAATGAAATTGATTAGAAATACAACTAACCATCGATAGCGGTTTTCATTTTACTGCAGCATATTTGGAGTGTCATGAAATTAATTCCTTATTTAGCAGTCACCTTTCGCACAGAACAACCAATCAGCACTACTTCCGCTGCCTTCAGAAATGTTTCCTGGAGCTTTGTACTCCCACTCATCTGTCTTTTATAGTTCCTCAAATGAATTTTAACCAGCGGGAGTGGTCTCCCCTAAACTTTCTCGTATACTTCTAGAAAAAGGTGCTGTTTCCCCTCCCCCCGCGTGGATAAAAAAATTCTAACCTATTGTAACCCAGGATCCAATGACTATCAGAAAATATTTAGGTAAAGAATCAAATTGAGAGAGATGCTTTCCGATTTAAATGCGTACCGATTTCTACTCTTGCTGGCTCAAGGACAAACTCTCATAATCCTCCCGCGTACACAGATTGCTACCAGAACGCATGCGCTTGGAGAATCGGATTAAAAAAAGCGCCAAGCAGGAGTCAATAAATATTGTGCACAGAAGATTGCGTCCAGTACGCATGCGCGTGGAGATAGCGGATTCGTTGGAGATGCGATTATACAGACCGACAGACAGTCAACCCTTTGACGGATTTGGCCCAAAAATTTATACGGACCTACATTCATGACGATAAAACTGTGTACCAAATTTTATCCATCTAGCTATTCAAGTTTTTGAGTTATAGTGTCCACATGACTTCGGCATACAGACAGACCGACTTCCCGTGGACGGATTTTGTCCAACATTTGAAAAGAAACCTACAAATTATGTTTAAAGACCACATACCAAATTTCATCCCCGTAGCTCTAATAGTTTTCGAGTTATCGTGTTCACAGACAGACATAATTCCAAAATTGTGTTTTTCGGACTCAGGGAGGTCTAAAACGTTGAGATTCGTCAAAATCTCGAGTTCGATTTTTTTGACGATTACAATACTTTCTTGCCACATGTGATGATATTTTATATCTTCCTACTAGTGAGTGGTATATTACACTTTCACAGATCTTTTAAATATAATATCAACTAGCCGCTCTCTGGGCTGGTTTGCGGCCAGCACCTAATTTGCTCAGCACTGCCCCTGCCACCTCGCTGCTTCGAGGCTCTCAGCCACTACTTTTTCAGTTTTAAGTACTGCATGAAGATCAGTGAAACAGATCATAAAACCATAGTAGATTTCATATTCTTTGTAGACAACTGATTCCTTAAAATTGTGAAATCAATCAATAAACCTCATATAGTTTTCATGTTTTGTATAACTTCCTCATGAATTTCGGTATGAAAGTCTTCAGATCCATAAATACGGAATGATATAGCCCTAAATAAACAGTTTCCATCATCTACAATTGGTATTTTACAATATTTTTGACACGCCATTGTAATGGAACTGTTGGGATCTATGGTGAAATCTTCAGACAGTTCGCCAGCCCTAACCACTCCGTGGATTTCGATAATTTCTATTTCATGTGAAAGTTTATGACGTCTAGAGAGGTTATCAAGAGCAGTCTGCCCCACACCACCCTCCATTTTCGAACGAAATCAAAAAACACTTCTCCTCTATACATTGTCTATGGGTAAATCTTGTAGAAATCCTCTAGTCCCAACCATCAGACTGATTTCGACAATTTTTTATTTCATACGGAAGCTTATGACGCCTAGATATGTCATCAATGGTCGTTTGCCTCCCGCAGTTTCGAACGAAATCGGAAAAAACATTTCTCCACCATATATTGTCTATATGTTTTCATATGAAAACATATAGAGAATATTTCCGACGAGCCTTGATGACATACACTGTAAAAAAAATCCCGTAAAATTTACGGTTTTAAACTGGCAGCTGGGTTGGTTGTGCAAAACCGTAAAAGTTACGAAGTAAATCCGTAGGCACAACGGTTTTTTGCCATACAGGAACAAGTTTTTCCCGTAAAAGTTAAGAAGTAAATCCGTAGTCACAACGGTTTTTTACCGTATGAAATCAAGTTTTCTCCGTAAAAATTAAGTCATCGAATTAAGTGATGTCATCGACTGAGTTGAGTTGTTTTTCTCCTTCTGCTTGAGTTGAGTTGAAATGTGCTGATGTGTATTATCAATTAGGAATATTAATTAATCAAGGCTTAATTATTAATTTCAATTAGTTTAATCAATATAATTTTTAACTGAATTTACTTGGACGATTTCGATGCAAGATGGTGACAAAACTTCTAACTCCTCCGAGCCGGGAATCGAAACCGTGTTCATAGAAACAAAATGCAGTCGCTCTAACCACTAGACCACCGGAGACTTGATAAAATAATGTAAAAATAAACTATTTGAGTTTTAAAGTCACAATAGCTCTAGTGGCGCCACCTAGTAGTGTAAAAATCAACTATTCCCAGAACACGTGTTTTAAGGTTAGCTTTCACGAGTGACAACAGGTTACTGCAACAGGTATAAACAATAGCGGAGATGGAACCCTATTAAAAACATGAAATGAATGCAATAAAATTACATTTAAGAAAAGGGAAAGTTATCGTACGGAAAGCAATACCATATGACGAAAAATAGAATTTGAACTAACGGTTTTAAACCGTTTATGGCTGGAGCGGAAAACGGTGAAAAACCGTTTTGTCAACAAAACAGCTTTAAACCGTCAAATATACGGAAAAAGTCCGGGGAAAAAACCGATATTTTTTACAGTGTATCTAGACATCGTTAGTTTTCATATGAAATAAAAATTATCGAAATACGTGGAGTAATTGGGTCTGGCGAACTGTCTGAAAGTTTTACCGTATTATTTTAAATATATAGATTACCAAAAATCTAGGTTTTTTGTGGTGTAGACGTTAAACAGATATCTCTAAAGGTTCCGTCGGAAATAAAAAATAAAATTTAAAAGGAAAATTACTAACGGACACAAAATCAAATTTAAAACAATATTTCTCTCTGCTGTTGACTGCAGGCACTCCAATTTTGGGTGAGGAAGGCACACAAATGAGGGCTACTATATAGCGTGAGAAAAGTGAGTTTCTGTAGGAAGTTAATGTAAAATTCGAATATAAGAACTTACTCGTGTAACAACTAACTCCGGTCTCCCTACATAAGTTTATTAATTCTAAGGGTATATAAGAACACACATGCTTCTCCACAGGTGGTCTTCTAACGACTGAAAATGATGGAAAAGCTATTCTTTTTCGCCACTAAAATTCCCGTTTTAAAAAAGAATCTTAGAATTGGCGTAGACGTAGTTTTTATTTTTTCATTGCCGAATATTACATAGCTATTTATTATGATTAGGTACAAAGGGATCGTATTCAAATTATGAGAAAAATATTAAAATTCTTAAAACTTATTCTAAAGAAGTGTTATAGTGTATCTTTGTAAGTTTGACTTCCAGGTTTGCAGATCTTGGGTCTTTTGATGGCATGATTTCTTTTATATTTCTTGTCTCTTTCCCTTATAAATGATATCTAAACATAGACAATGGTGATAACAAAAAATTATTCCATTATGATCGAGAGGGATAATTCCGTAATTGGAATCGTAAATCTTACAAAATTTCGCCATGTTTGGATACTCTTGAAAATTCTATTACTAATTAGAAACGCTTTAAAAATTATAGAATTAATTCTGGTAATTAAGAATAATAAGGTGGTAAAATTGTGTAACAGTTATGAAAAAACAAATAAATATCTTATAAGATGACAGAATTTGCGGCCCAAATTCATAGCAATTGTCTATCTAGAATGACTCATCCACGAAATGAAAAGACTCAACTAAAGAACAAATGTCAATTCAGATAAAACCTATTTAAGAACGATAAAGAATAGTTTATTGTCGTATTTTACTGCTACCTCGAATCAGACTTGGGCAAATATTTTGCATCTTCTTTATAGAATATATTTCAAAATACATACCTTTATAACATTTGAAGGGGTTCTTTTGAGTCTATGAATATTACATATTTTTCTTTGTGTTGGCTCTTTTGAATTTTCGTGATTTTCATTTACACCATATTTTTTGACTATTTCCAAAATGACAACACAACAGCTATAACAACAATCCAAAAAACATCTTTAAAAATGTTCTTGAGCTATGAAAACTTGTATATATAGATTAATAAATATTCTTCTGTTATATTTTTACTGGCCTTTCTATCGCCAACAAAGCACTTTTGTTATTTCTGTAAGAAAAAAGAATTATTGTATTTTTATAGAACTTATACTTTGCACGATGTTTTAATAGTACCAAAAGTCAACGTACGCCTTTTTTCTCTGATTCTTCAAATCTAATTCTTCTCTAGATCTTGCGGCATTTTATTTATCGTCTGGGCTGAAACGATGCAAGTATAGCTATTGAAAGATAGAAAGCAAGGAATAGATGAAAATGAAAAAAGAAAGGTTAAATAATCGTCTGCTGCAGTGTTTATTATATTACTGAATTTACCTTTGCAACTACTTTTGCTATAACATTCAGGTCACTGACCGATAAATTGAAGGGTTTATTTTTTTAATGGCTTTGCTGTGTTTTTGCTAGCAACTATTTTAGAATCTCGTGTCTTCTATTTTTTAATTTCTTCCCTTTTGATATCCCCTAAACAACGATCTGGATATAAAGCAAGAGAGCTTTTTTTTTTCTTTCACGACGAAAAGTTTCAACTGACATTTTACATTAGTTCCACAAAAACAGTCTGTAAGCAAATAACCTAAGACACGAATCGATTTAATGAAAGATTGCAAACAAAAGCACTCAAGAAAATTAAATGTTTCATTTTTCTATCAACATATATTAAAATATTTAAGTACGTTTTATTTCTTAAAGGCTTAAAACGTCGTTGTTTTGCAGTATGACGTGCTAAAATATAAATATGATGACAACAACAGTTTTTATCCCTTTTTAACGACAAAATTTTTTTAAATCTTTTTTTGGAGATAAAAAATGCGAGTAGCACTAATTGAATTAATTTAATCTCAGTAACATGCTTTTTATTGTTAAAGTGGGTGTTTTTTTTTCTTCTTTTAATTGCTTGTTTGAAATTTTTTAAGATCTGAGATCATGTTTAATGTCTTCCTAAGGGTAACACGGTTTTATATTTTTGAAGTTTATACTCCTTTTTCCTGAATTTTAATTATGTGAATAGGTTTACTATATTATAATGAAACTCAGAAGGTTGAAACATTCTGAAATTCTATTGACTTTTTACTCAGAGTCGCGAGAAGAAATTAAAAAGTCAATTAGTCACCTGAAACTTTATTCTTCATTTCAATACCAGTGTTTTAAAGGCTAAATAGTATTTATTAATTTAACGAAATTAATTTTTATTAATATTTACAAAAAACAAATATAAAAGGAAATTGTGCACAAGCATTAAAAAGTCATTTGAATTGCTTATGCCTTACAGTACCTTTCGTACTAATTTTTATGTTTGTCGCACGTACACAAATTATATTATTTTAATCAAAGCTAATTTTATTAACCGAAATTGCAAGAATAGATTAGATTTTAAAATATCTAGGGTTTTTTTCTACATCCAAGCAAAAGAAATTTTGTAAAAAGTTAACAGAAAATGAAAAAGTATTGACTTATAAGTAGCCTGCTGTTTAATAGGTTCGAGAAGTAAATACAGTTCGAGAAATGGGACATAAATTCGTGCAACATGGCATCCTACAACTAACGTTGAACTTGATAAGGTTCGAAAATTAGGGAAATCCCCGAATATGATGTGATATATTGAGCTCTTTTAAGAGCAAAAGGTATCTCATTCAAAATTAGGGAAATTCCCGAACAATATGGAACCAAATTAAAACTTTTGAAATAAAAATATCTCATTTCAAATTAGGAAATGAAATATTTTACTCTAAAAAATTTAAAGAAAGGCCTAGATTTAACAGAACAGTTGGTACGGTATATCCAAAAAGAGTGTTCTTCAATTGAAAGAAGCGCAAACTTTGAAAACGAAATCCAAATATTCATTGCTACACAAAGTGATTTAAAATATTTTTTTTTGTTGAAATGTTTGAATACAAACCGAAAATAATACTGCAGCAAGTTCAGAGAGAATAGATATCTTATCAGAAAGAAAACGCCGTCGTTTGATAATGTTTAATAGTGATGATGAAAAAAGCATTCTTAAGAACATAATATTGTTTAGCAATGGATTCGGAAACCCTCCGCGCTTTTGCGCATGCGCCTGTCGGAGTTATTTTCACCAAAATAGGGGGAAAGCGAAGAATGGAAGGGTGATGTTTACATTTTACTGAGCGTGATCTAACAAAGAACTCCGGAAATGCGCTCATATGACTCATTGCCTGACACCCCTTTGTTCGACTCACAGGAAATTCAAGTGGCATGCTTTTCGATAATTTTCTAAGTAAATATGAAGATGGTTACATAAATTGGTGTTTGCTTTTCCATTTGCTGTGAAATATTGAAGATTTTTCAGAATCTCACGGAAGGGTCTGAAACTCTAAAATTGTATCAAATTCGTAAGGGTTTTCTGATTTGATTCGCAAGATTTTGTCATTCTTGGTGAAATGCATTGTCTAACACAGCAATTTCTTAATATTAATTCATTAATTAAAAACCCTATTAGTACAAGATATTTTACAATATCTCCACGATATTGCTACGATATTCTCTATACCCACAACATCGTAAAGATACCGTAAGAATATTATAGAGCATCTTAGGCTAATAGGGAAGAAAAGTTAATGTATACTCATTAGGAATGGCGGTTATTGCAATAAAACGACTTTTGGTTAAACCGGTTTTTTTTCAGCTCCGGTTTAACCTGGCGGTTTAAACCGTTTAAAATAACCGGTTTTTTCAAAAACCAGTCTTTTTTAAAGCAACGTTTGTGGACAGAATTTTTTATTATAATAATATACAATAAGTAAGTATTAATACAATAATTAATTATTGTAATAAGTAATGATTATAAATAAGTAATTAATACAATACGTAATAATAATAAATGAGTAATTATTGCAATAAGTAAGTAATATAGACAACTTTTTTATTAACATTGTTTTCACAAGAAATTAGTTCATTGACCAATATTTATCATCTAAGCTACTCATAAAGACTCTTTCAGCAATGTGTTGATCCGTGAGTCGACACCTATAATCGGAAACAACATCATTCAACGTAGATACTAATCTTTCGGAAGCCACAGAACTTCCGACTAAAGATAAATATTTTTTGGCTTCAAAAAACAGACGCCGTTTTCAGACAAAAATTTTTATTAGTTTAGTTTTTGCAAGAAATCAATCCACTGGCCAACATTTTTCTCTTCATTAAACTCTTTCAGTAATCCGCCAACCAACAGACGCCTCGAGGAAGCGGTTATCGGTGATCGGTCTAAGATGATGAAATTCAAAGCTTTATGACTTAGTAAAGTATTTAGCCTAGTCGAACCTAAATCGGGCCCATCTTCCGACAACCCGGTTTATGGATTTAAAAAATCCGGTTTTAAACCGAGGCAAAAAACCAGAAATAAATCGGTTTCGGTTTAAACCAGTTTAGTTTTCTCATCCTAATACTCATGTGAGTAATAGTATAAAAATGACTGAATCACGCACCAAAAGTGACATGTTAGCCGTTGATGGCCTGCGTGGATTTACGCTTGTAATGACCGCGTCATCAAATGAATTAACATTTGACCATTTGAAAATAGATTAAAAGCATTAAAAAACGTTTGCGTCGATATCGTAAGATAATATATACAAAACTCTGTGCATCCTCTGTTTCCTTGGTTTCATTGATTCCAATGAGAAAAACGAACATAAGAAAAAAAAAAATAAATATTAAAAAATGAATTTAACTGGCCCTCTAAAAAAAAGGTAAAAGAATGGAGGAAAAAAAAATATGAAATTTACTCTGATTCATCAAAACTCACTTTATCTGAGAAATCAACAAAACTATTTTTATTGCTAGTTTAATTTATTAGATAAGAACTATTTGAGATTATAAAATTCCATTAAAACTTTTTAAGTTTTGTGATTGACTTTCTCCGTGAAATTCATTTTACGTCATATCGAACAATTGGCTAAAATAAAGCGGAAAATTATTCCCCGTCACAGAAATCTTCGAACGAATAAAGATAAAAAAAGAACACATTTTAAATTCTTCCATAGTGCCGCGTAACTCAATATTCTAATTCCATTGCATTCCTCGCTTTAAAGTTGTTCTGAAAGAACAGAATGGCGGCAATAAATAAAATTCTTTACGCTTTAATAGATATGAATGAACTTTAAATGAATAACATAGATAGCGACTTTCTTCGTTCGGCATATAGGAAATTCATTAACTAGGAAAATGAAAATCAATGCAGAATAAACATATTCCTTCGTTGAAATTACGAAGATGTAGCGCCTGAGCATTTCCAGAAAGATCAATGGCTGAGAATTCCAGTGTGCTACGTAAATAAGATTCTATCGAATCTTCATTTAAAGATGCAGCAATTGAAAATAAAATTCTGTAATCTATATTTTCTGTTACTAAAAAAAGATACCTAAAGTTCGATGACAGATAAGTTGTTTTAAACAGAAAATTTAAAAATGTTAATTCATACAAAGAAAAAATACATAAAATAAGTCCAAATAAAAACGGAATCAGCTTCTTCCGTTTCATTCTTAAATTTACTATAGGAAATTTTAAATGGTTAAAACGGAGTAGATGATATTTCAAATTTCTGAAAGCAATGATAGAATTTGAAATACACACTGTAAAGTTCAAAGAAAGTTACTTTAGTAGTGTGATTGGGAAATGGATTTTTTTCTTCATTTTACTACCAAGTGTTGGATATTTGGTTTTCAAATGAATTTCTAAATATCGTCTGTTGGGATAAAATACAAAGCAAATAGATTTTCAGTGGCTCAAAAAACTCTAACCTCCAATTCCTCTACAAATATGTTCATTGAGTTTAAATCTGGCGATTTAGGTGGTGTTTTCAAATTTTGTGCCAATTATAGAGACACCAAAGGCGCACGTTGAGAGCCGTGTGCTTAGATTGCCATCTTGATAAAAAACGGTTGTTTCTGAATTACCTCAAATTTTGAGCTGATAATTTTAAATTGTCTCTAAAATATTTTAAATAATGAGCATGATTCATTATGCCTAAATCAAATCATCCTAGTCTTGATGCTGAATGCACCCCTCCACAAGGGACAGCTCTACCGCCATACGTAACTGTTCCAACTAAGTTCCTGGGATTAAATTCTCATTTTTTTCTTCTCATACCATTATACGTCCATCGGAACCCAAAGTTAAATTTGTTTCATCTGCAAATAAGACATTATTCAATACGTTTCGGGTTTATTTAACATTGATTTTGAGAAAGAAAGGCTAAGCTTTCTGTTTCTCGCACTAACAAAAAATTTTCTACGGGCAGAACGCCATTTAATCCAGTTGATCTGAGAATTCGTCGAACAGTTTCAGGTGAAATTGAAGGAGAAAATTTTTCATTAAATTCTGCAGAAACTTTTAAAGCACTCAAGCGTGGATTTTTCACAATTTTTCTAATTATAAATCTCTGATCATGTTTTGTTAACTTTGCCGGTCGACCTTTCCTTACCTTATTTTCGATCGGATTTTCTTCTTTAAAGCGTTTTATCACATACTGCACTGTAGAATGGGATAAATGAACTAATTTTGCGATTTTCCGAACTGATTTACCACTACTATGATGAAAAATAATAAATTTTCGACTGCTGATTGTTGTTTCTTTACGACTACGAGCCATTTTTAAATAATAAATAGAATATTACGGTGTAAGCAAGCAAAAATTAAAGCTAAACGATTTTTTAACTGCCACCACAACGCAAAAATAAAAATAAAGCGACAGATGCTAGTAGTGATATAATAAGAGTTCTGGGACCTCGGGGGCCGGGGGCACCACTTCCCTCCCGACTTTCCTCCCCACCCGACTTCCAGTTCAGATAAGAAATGTGCTCGAACTCTTCTTAGATTAGACAAGAAGGATGATAAGGAATTTATTTTTATTTTCGGACTTTGAAAATTTTTGAAGAACTTTGAATTTTCTCGGCTAATTTCTTTTACAAAAGTTTGATTTTAGTCACTTAGATTTTTCACAACGTCCTTTCACAGATTTGCATCAATTCAATCATAACTTATCATGCGTGCATTAAAATAAAATATTTAAATATGAAATAAACATAATAATTTGATACTTACTTTGAACAGAATTTCATCAATTTGAGTTAAACTTTCAATCTTATTCTATTTTTCGGCATGCTCATTTTTCTTTTTTCGCTATCGAATAACGTTTTTCATTTGTTTTCAGGAAAATTTCAAAACTTGCGCATTTTCTGTTCTTAAATAACAAAAAGTTTACTTAGTCCCTAATTCTCATAAAATCTGTTTCTTAATTAAATCAGTTTTATAAGAATAATTCTTCAAATGATCCAACTTGGATTTATTTTTCTTTCATCATTCAACTTTCCTCTTTGCTTCAAGCTTATTTTTCCACTAACAAACATAATTTTAGAATATTCTAACAATAACATACAAGAGCACTAAAAATCACTTAGTTTGAATAAGTTAACTTAAAATTCCGTTTTCAACTGTTTCAGGAATATCAAAACGTTAATCTCTCTTAAAGTTAAATGGAGACATCGACGAAATAAGTCTTTTCATTATTATTAACCATTAAAGATCACTTCTTTTCTGTTGAACATATAACTTATCTATAAAGACATTGAAATTTACTTCGAATGACGCAAAAAGGTTACATTAAAGTCACAAATGCATTGATTCAAAAAACTATATAAAACATTCCACTAATCTAAAATTTTCGCTATTAACTGATTAAACATAGCTTTCTTTCAGTGATTTCTGCTTTTACGAACTTATTTTGACTTTCTTCTTACTTCCTTATTTCTTTTAATCTTATATTATTTCACAAACTATTCTATTTCATTAATTATATGTATTTTCTCTAACTAATTTTTCTTACATGACTGAAATTCATTTTCGATTTTTAAAACACATTTCTGAATTATGAAAACGATCATAGAATATTCTATCAATAACATAGAAGAATAAAATAAAAAATCTCTTTGGTTTGAATAAATTAATGAAACTCCTGTTTTTTAATTCCTTTTCACTTGATCAATTAAATAAATTTAATCTCGACAATTTTAACCACCAAAGAACTTTTTTTCTGCATGCGTGAAGACTGTGTGTGTGGAATTCTTGAATAACGATAAAAGAGTTGCCATGTTTGTGTGTGTGTGCTTGCTTCTATTTGCGACAGATTATCTTTGAGAATATTCCACATAGATAATTCTATCATTGCTTACTCTGTGTCAATCACCATGAATCTTATGATTTCAAATTCCTCTATCAATGGCATAGAAAAATATATAAATATTTAGGTTTGAATAAATTAATGAAATGAAACTCGTGTTCTACATTCTAATTCCTTTTTTAACATAAATCAAATAAATTTGATCTCGAGAATTTTAACCACCACCAAGAACTTTTTCTGCATGCGTGTTTAATTCAGAGAAGCTCTGTGTGTCATTTGTGCATGTGTGTGATTGTGTGAAACTCATGTTTTACATTCTAATTCCTTTTACATCGATCAAATAAATTTAGTCTCGACAATTTTAACCTAGAACTTTTTTTTCTGAATGCGTGTTTAATTCACGAAGACTCTCGTGTGTGTGTTTGTGTGTTTGTTATTTTATATGTGTGTGTGTTTTATGTTTAAGTGTTTGTGTGTGTGTTGGTTGCTGTGTAGTGTGTGTTGTGTGCAGTGTCTCGTGTGTGTGTGTTGTGACATGTGTGTTTGTGCATGTGTGTGTGTGTTTGTGTGAAACTCATGTTTTACATTCTAATTCCTTTTACATCGATCAAAACTAATTTGTCTCGACAATTTAACCTAGAACTTTTTTTTCTGCATGCGTGTTTAATTCCACGAAGACTCTGTGTGTGTGTAGTTTATTACGTACGTTTGATGTGTGTTTGTGCATGTGTGTGTTTGTGATGTGTGTTGTTTTGTCTGCATGTGTTGTGTTTGTGCATTAGTGTGATGTGTTTGCTGAAACTCATGTTTACATTCTAATTCAGCCTACATCGATCAAATGATTTAGTCTCACAGATTTATAACCTAGAACTTTTCTGCATGCTGTTTTAATTCACGAGACTCTGTGTGTGTGTTTGTGCAGTGTGTTATGTTTTGTGCATGTGTGTGTGTTTGTGCGTATTTTGTGTTTGTGCATGTGTGTGTGTTTGTGCATGTGTGTGTGTCTGTGCATGTGTGTGTGTGTGTTTTGTGAGAACTCATGTTTTACGATTCTAATTCCTTTACTCGATCAAATAAATTTAGTCTCGACAATTTCAACCACCAAGAACTTTTTCTGCATGCATGTTTCGAATTCACGAAGACTGTGTGTGTGTGCATGCATGTGTTTTATACAAGCATGTGTGCGTGTTTATCATGCATGTGCGCGTTTAATTCACGAGATGTGTGTGTGTGTGTGTTTGTGTGCATGCATGTGCGCGTTTAATTCACGAAGTGTGTGTATTGATAATGTGTGTGTATGTTATGTGTGTGTGTGTGTGTGTGTGTGTGTGTGTGTGTGTGTGTGTGTGTGTGTGTGTGTGTGTGTGTATTATTGTGTGTGTGTGTGTGTGTGTGTGTGTGTGTTGTGGTGTGTGTGTGTGTGTGTGTGTGTGAGAGAGAGGATTTCGAATAACGATAAAGAGTTGCCACGTCTGTTTTTGCTTCAAATTCACTCAACTTTCGAAAATATTTTTCAATGACGAATGCATTATATTAACAAATATAATGCTTGATTCTCCTAGTTCGAACTTCCAAAAAAATTTTCATCACTAGATGTTATGCTTCATGATTATAACAATCTAGCTATGAAGACCTACGCAGTATTAGTAAATTTTTTCAACATCTTTCTTTAAAATTAAAGATTATATGTTAAATCTTACATTCGTGACTAATTTGCACACGTCATAGATGAGCCATGTCATGTCATGCTTATTTCTAAGAATATTTAACTATGACTATCGTCTTGCATTGATAATTCTAATCACGCATTCTTTTCAACTATCATACTTAGAAAAATCTCTTTATCTTAAATTCAGTCTAATTGATATGTTTATCTTTATGTGTCAATTGTAGTTTCTTAGAACTTCGAGAATATTCTTATGCCGATTAAAGGCTGAGTTTTTTTTTTTCTGTCTCCCTTTCAGCAATCACATTCGCAAATGATTAAGTTCTCACACAAGTTCAATAATGTTACTGAATCCTTTTATCAATTTTTTAGAGTTTCCTAATAAATTTCGAACTTTCCTTCATGAATTCCTCTACTTTGATTTTTGCCATTCTGTGTTTCCGACTTTCTCTTCATCATGAACACTGCATCATCTGAATCCGCTTCTTAGCGACTGCTGCAGAAGAAACTCTCAACATTTAACAACACTGGTGGCTTTACTGCAGACTCTATTCCTCAACACCATTATCACCTCGGTGAGAACAACTATGCTGTGGTCAGTGATTTCGGAATGTTTTAAATGTGCACATTCGAAAGTTCAAAACGAATGAAAACGGCAGAATCTTCCAACCAAAACGGTGTTAGTTTTTCACCTTACGTGTAGAGGAATCACTTGTTACCGAAATGGACAATTCACTTTACCATCAGAGTACTGGAAAGTGCTAATCTCAAGAGACATTGTTTTCTAACCAGTGCATGGATCGAAAATGTTCCTGTGTCTCGCTGCGATATGTCACAAACAAGACTTTTCGAGAAGTTTCTCCCATCTGTTCCTACTCACCAAAACTGAATGGAACCAACTTCAGTGCATTAGGAAAAGATCAGCGAAAGCTGTAAGTCACTGATGTTTAATAATTTTCTGAAAAGAAAAATTCTTTTGGAAGTGTCTTCACGGTCTCCACGCACATTTACAAATGGAGCTAAGCGATGTTGAAATAGGTGCTATCGATTCCTAACAGAACTTTAGCGGACAATATAAAGAGCCGAATCAGAAAATAATGGTTTTGCAATGGTTGCATTGAGAATCAGGCGAGATCAGCTTGAGTCAGATGCGTGACCATGAACTTGAATCAGACATAGTCTTTACGGAGACTTAGCCATCCTATCGATAGACATTGAACTTTTAGTGAAAGAATTTGTTGAAAAAATATGCAAATGCTTAATTATATTAATGAGACCTTTTTAAATAATCTGAACATTATTCTACTTGTGAAAAATGCCTGTGATATGTATAAGCTTTCGACATCATGCCTCATAGATGTTTAAATAAAAGGTATTTTATTTTATTTGTGTTTATATTAATATGTTTTTGTATGCTGACTATTTTCAAAATGTTTTAATAAAAGGATTATAATTCTATTTAATATACTGTTTTTATATATTTTACTTTAACTTAACTACTCAATTTATAGAAAGCAATCATATTAAAAATTTCTAAAAGTTTGAATAAGTTTCTCAACATAATTTAATTTACTGAAACTAAACTTGAAATTTCGATTTTCTACTAGTTTCAGAAATAACAAAACGTTTAGTATTTTAAAGTTGACTGCCTTTAAAGAAAAATTGTTTTCAAGCTTAAAAGTGTTGACTTTATTTTCAACAAACAAATGTCTTGATTGAATATTTTCTCACTCATGCCTTAATTCCTTAGCATGAAAATATATTCTTTTGAATATATATAAATTTCTTTATATTAATAAATTCAATAGTTTCTTTCCTCACATCAAGTTTTCTTTGTTTCAATCTGAAAAACAAAATGTTTCTTTCTTCTTGTCTTTAAGGACGATTATAGAAAAAGAAGTTGCTTGAATTTTCAAGGTTACTTCTTTTCAGAACTATTAAAGTTGATGACTTTAAGTGAAAAATTGTTGAAGAAACAGACTTAATTTAAAGCGAGATTATTTTCTCAAGATTAAAAAGCATTTGTTAAAAGAATGTTGACATTATTTTAACATTAGCACTTTAATTTTTTTTATTTCAACTTGTGATTGAAATCACCTAATAAATTTTCAACGTTTAATTTATCAACATGTTGTCTATCAAATAATAGTTTTATTATAAAGTAATTGTTTAAAAAGTTTTATTATAACTATTAACATCTGCTTAAAGAATTTCAATATCTGATTTAAAGAAAAGTCTGAACTTTCCACTTTTTAAAACTATTAAAATTTTATTTCAACTTGTGATAGAAATAACTGAAACTTTAATCATTCTAATATAATTATAATAAAAATAAAATAACAATTTAACATGAAAAATATATTTATTTATTTACTCTGATGATGATGATGATAATACATAATTAATTCTCGACGTAAACGTTTACATAGTGAAATTGAATAGTCACGTTCCATGTCATCTAAGCTTTGCTGTAAGAAGACCAAACTCGGCGAAAGGTGAGACTTATACGAGGTTCTTCACACAAGGCTGAGGGGAATAGCATGAGTCCATTCTTTTGATCGTGCATTAGCAAGAGGATCTCCGCTAACGCTTGTCGACTGATTTACATCCCTTTTTGGAGAAGATCATGTCACGGCAGGCTCAAATCTGAGTGTTGCGATGTCCACGGACTGGTCTAGGGAAGGTTCATCGTCTTTATGCGCACCGATCTTTGCTTGACCACTTTCATAGAAATTGAGTAGTACAAATTATACTCAAATCCAGTTTCTCTTCTCACGTCAGATTTTATTTTCCACAAAGTCCTGTTCCAGGGTAGTGGTAGTTCGGTGACAGAATATTCATACTCAATGTCCATGTCGCATAACTGCATGATTTCCTTAGGGTCTATAGGATTTACCCAGACTTTGATGATTGGATTGTTTGAAGGGGCACTTTGAAAGTTTTTGTGAACATTTCTACATTCCTCTTGCAGTAGAAATTAGGTATATAAGTTATATTGGTGAAGACATTGCGAAAAACTTGTCAGATTGACTGACCGATTTAATAATGATCGCTTTCACAAACACTCACGCGATACACTATCTGTTTAATTATAAGATAACCACTTTTGTCGTCATTTTACATTCCGAAACATCGATTACATTCAGAAACACTCACTAATTTTACAAACTTCGAGTGTTTTGCTGGTTAAAAAACCCCAAGGTAAAATGTGACACAATTTTTGTTTTTTCCTATTTTTTTTCTTCTGCGTCTATCAATAAAATATTTAAGCACCTACTAAAACCTCTTAGGTTTGATTAAATTAATAGAATTCACCGAAATGAATGAAACTCGAATTTGTCACAGTTTTTGAGAATAATAAAACGTCAAACTCTTTTTAAAGTCAGACGGAAATTTTTCTTCTCCGGATGACTGCGACGAAGCGTTGATTCCTGCTAATGCTCAAAGTGCTCATGCTATCTCGCTTGAGACCTCTATAGCTATGTCCATTCTCAGCAAGCTTAGATGACTGGAACGTGACTATTCAATTCCACTGTAAACGTTTACGTCGAGACTAATTATGTATTATTCATCATCATCATCACAGAGTAAATAAATAAAATATATTTTTCATGTTAAATTGTTATTTTTTATTTTTATTATAATTAGTATTAGGGATGATTAAAAGTTTCAGTTATTTCTATCACAAGTTGAAATAAAATTTTAATGAGTTTAAAAAGTGGAAAGTTCAGACTTCTCTTTAAATCAGATATTGAAATTCTTTAAGCGAATGTTAATAGTTATAATAAAACTTTAAACAATTACTTTATAAAACTAAAATATTATTTGATAGACAACATGTTGATAAATTAAACGTTGAAAATTTATTGGTGATTTCAATCCAAGTTGAAATAAAAAAAAAATTAAAGTGCTAATGTTAAAATAATGTCACACTTTTACAAATGCTTTAATCTTGAGAAAATAATTCAAGCTTTAAAATTAGGTCTGTTTCTCTAACAATTTTTCACTTAAAGTCATCACTTTAAAATAGTTCTGAAAAGAAGTAACGCAATCAAGGCAACTTCTTTCTCTATAATCTGTAAGACGAAGAAAGAAAATTTTGTTTCAGATTGAAGCAAAACTTTGATTGAGTGAAACTTATTGAATTTTATTAATATAAAGAAATTTATATATATTCAAGAGAATATATTTTCATGCTAAAGTGAATTAAGGCATGAGTGAAAATATTCAATCAAGACATTTGTTTGTTGAAGATAAAGAATCCTTAAGCTTGACTATTTTTAAGGCATCAGCACAAAATAAAATAACACGTTTTGTTATTTCTGAAACTAAGAAAAATCGAAAATTTCAAGTTTAGTTTCGCAAATTAAATATGTTGGGATATTCAAACTTTAAGAACATTAATATGAGCTTCTCATAATTAAATGAGTTAAGTTAAAGAAAAATATATAAATAAACAGTATATTAAATAAGAATTATAATCCTTTAAGGTTTAAAACATTTTGAAAATAGCAACATACAACATATATAATATAAACACAAATAAAATAAAATCCTTTTATTTAAAACATTCTATGAGGCATGATGTAGAAGCTATATACATATCACAGGCATTTTCACAAGTAGAATAATGTTCAGATTATTAAAGAGTCTAATTAATTAATTAAGCATTTGCTGATATTCTCAAAATTCTTTCACTAAAAGTTCAATGTCTCATCACAGGATGCTAAGTCTCCGTAAGTATGTAATTCAAAGTTCAAGATGGTAACATTGTCCATATTCCCTGATTCTCAATCAACCATTACGAACCATTATTTTCGATTCGGCTCTTTATATTGTACGCAAAGTTCTGTTAACATCGATCAGCACCATTTCACATCGCTTAGCTCATTTGTAATTGGTGCGTGAGGACTGAAACAATTTTCAAAAATTTTCTTTTCAGAAAATTATTAGCATCGTGACTTACAGCTTTCGCTGATCTTGCACTGAGACGGTTCCATTCGGTTTCGGTGAGGCACACATGAGGAGAAACTGTCTCGAAAAGTCTTTGTTTCGTGACATATCGCTGAAGCGGACACAGGAATTTTCGATCCATGCACTGTTTAGAAACAATGTCTCTGCGAAGCACTTTCCAGCTCTGATGGTAAGATGACCGTCATTTCGGCAACAAAAATTTACCCGAGTGAAAACTGCAACACCGTTTTGTTGAGGATTCTGCCGTTTTCATTTTTGAATTTTCGGAATGCATTGAACGTTCCGAAATCACTGACCACAGCATATTGTTCTCACCGAGGTGATAATGGTGTGAGAATGGAAGTCTGCAGTAAAGCTACCGGTTTGTTAAATGGTGAGAGTTTCTGCGCAGATCGCTGAAGAACGTTCGAATGATGCGATTTCATGATGAAGAGAAGTCGGCGGTAGAATAAAAAATCAAGAAGAATCATAAAGAGTTCGAAATGATTAGAACTCTAAAAATGATAAGATCGACAACATGTAGTTGAACTTGTGTGAGACAATCATTCGATGAATGTGTAAGAGCAGAAAAAAAAACTCTAACGCCTGTCGGCATAAGTATTCTAGTTCTAAGAAACTATCAATTGACACATAGATAAACATATCAGTAATAGACTGTTAAATAAAAGGTCAAGATGGATGATGAAAAAGAAATGCGTGTTAATATCGAATGAACGATAGTCATAGTTAAATATTCAAGTAAGCATGACATGAGCATGCTCATACGTGTGCAATAGTCACGAATGTAAGTTTACATAATCTTTTCTTAAAGAAACATGTTGAAAATTTATACTGAACTTGCATGAATATTCATGGCTAGAATGTATAATAGAATCTGTGATGAAGATTTTTTTTTGAAGTTCGAATCAGGAAGAATCAAGATTATATTTTGTTAATATTCATTCGTCATGAAAAAATATTTTCGAAAGTTAATTAATTTAATGCAAAAGACGTGGTATCTTTATCTTATTCAATAAATCTCTCTCTCTCTACACCTCGTGAATTAAACGCGCATTCGTATGATAAACCACATTCGTGAATTAGCGCGCATGCATGCACAAACGCACGCTATATAAACATGCTACACACACACAGTCTTCGTGAATTAAACATGCATGCGAGAAAAGTTCTTTGGTGGTTGAATGTGTCGAGACTAATTTTAGATCGATGTAAAGGATGGATGTAAAACGCGTAGGTTTCGCACAAACACGCACGCTTAAACGCACGTAAACACACATGCACAACACACATGCACAACACACACATGCAACACACCACGCACACACACACACGCACAGGAGTCTTCGTGAATTAAACGCATTCAGAAAAAAAAAGTTCTAGATTAAAATTGTCGAGACTAAATTTATTTGATCGATGTAAAAGGAATTAGATGTAAACATGAGGTTTCACACAATCACACATGCACAAACACACACAGGAGTCTTCGTAATTAAACGCATGCAGAAAAGTTCTTTGGTGGTGTTAAAATTCTCGAGACTAAATTTATTTGTTATTTATGTTAAAAGGAATTAGAATGTAAGAACACGAGTTTCATTTCATTAATTTATTCAAACCTAAGATATTTTTTATTTTTCTATGCATTGATAGAGTGAATTTGAAACTATAAGATTCATGTAGGATTGACCAGAGTAAGCAATGATTAGAATTATCTATGTGGAATATTCTCAAGATAATCTGTCAAAAAAAAGCAACACACACACAAACATGGCAACTCTTTTATCGTTATTCGAAGTAAATCACACACACACAGTCTTCACGCATGCAGAAAAAGTTCTTTGGTGGTTAAAATTGTCGAGATTAAATTTATTTATTTGATCAATGTGAAAAGGAATTAGAATGTAAAACAGGAGTTTCATTAATTTATTCAAACCAAAGAGATTTTATTTTTTCTTCTATGTTATTGATAGAATATTCATGATCGTTTTCATAATTCAAGAAGAAATGTGTTTTAAAAATCGAAAATGAATTTCAGTCATGTAAGAAAAACTTAGTTAGAGAAAATACATATAATTAATGAAATAGATTAGTTTGTGAAATAATATAAGATTAAAGAAATAAGAAATGAAAAGAAAGTCAAAATAAGTTCAGTAGAAATCACTCGAAAGAAAGCTATGTTTTAATCAGTTAATAGGCGAAAATTTTAGATTAGTGAATGTTTTATATAGTTTTTGAATCAATGCATTTGTGACTTTTAATGTAACCTTTTTAGCGTCATTCAGAAGTAAATTTCAATGTCTTTATAGATAAGTTATATGTTTCAAAAGAAAAGAAGTGATCTTTAATGGTTAATAATAATGAAGCTTATTTCGTCATGTTCCATTTAACTTTAAGAGAGATTAACGTTTTGATATTCCTGAAACAGTTGAAACGGAATTTTAAATTAACTTATTCAAACTAAGTGATTTTTAGTGCTCTTGTATGTTATTGTTAGAATATTCTAAAATTATGTTTGTTAGTGGAAAAATAAGCTTGAAGCAAGAGGAAAGTTGAATGATGAAAGAAAAATAAATCCAAGTTGGATCATTTGAAGAATTATTCTTATAAAACTGATTTAATTAAGAAACAGATTTTATGAGAATTAGGGACTAAGTAAACTTTTGTTATTTAAGAACAGTAAAATGCACAATTTTGAAATTTTCCTGAAAAACAAATGAAAAACGTTATTCGATAGCGAAAAAGAAAAAATGAGCATGCCGAAAAATAGAATAAGATTGAAAGTTTAACTCAAATTGATGAAATTCTGTTCAGTAGTATCAAATTATTATGTTTATTTCATATTTAAATATTTTATTTTAATGCACGCATGATAAGTTATGATTGAATTGATAAAATCTGTGAAAGGACGTTGTGAAAAATCTAAGTGACTAAAAAACTTTTGTAAAAGAAATTAGCGAGAAAATTAAAGTTCTTAAAAATTTTCAAAGTCCGAAAATAAAATAAATTCCTTATCATCCTTCTTGTCTAATCTAAGAAGAGTTCAGCACATTTCTTATCTGAACTGGAGTCGGGTGGGGAGGAAAGTCAGGAGGAAGTGGTGCCCCGGCCCCGAGGTCCCAGAACTCTTATTTATCACTACTAGCATCTGTCGCTTTATTTTTATTTTTGCGTTGTGGTGGCAGTTAAAAAATCGTTTAGCTTTAATTTTTGCTTGCTTACACCGTAATATTCTATTTATTATTAAAATGGCTCGTAGTCGTAAAAGAACAATCAGCAGTCGAAAATTTATTATTTTTCATCATAGTAGTATTAAATCAGTTCGGAAAATCGCAAAATTAGTTCATTTATCCATCCTACAGTGCAGTATGTGATAAAACGCTTTAAAGAAAGAAAATCCGATCGAAAATAAGGTAAGGAAAGGTCGACCGGCAAAGTTAACAAACATGATCAGAGATTATAATTAGAAAAATTGTGAAAATCCACGCTTGAGTGCTTTAAAAGTTTCTGCAGAATTTAATGAAAAATTTTCTCCTTCAATTTCACCTGAAGCATTGGCGAGATTCTCAGATCAACTGGATTAAATGGCGTTCTGCCCGTAGAAAATTTTTGTTAGTGCGAGAAAGCTTGAAACCAGTTCTCCAAAATCAATGTTAAATAAACCCGAAACATGTATTGAAATAATGTCTTATTGCAGATGAAAGCAAATTTAACGTTTTGGGTTCCGATGGACGTATAATGGTATGGAGAAGAAAAAATGAGAATTTAATCCAGGAACTTAGTTGGAACAGTTAAGTATGGCGGTAGAGCTCTGTCCTCTTGTGGGGCATAATAATCATGCTCATTATTTAAATATTTTAGAGACAATTTAAAATTATCAGCCCAAAATTTGGGTATTCGAAACAACTTCGTTTTTTTTATCAAGATGGCAATCCTAAGCACGGCTCTCAACGTCGCCTTTGGTGTCTCTATAATTGGTCACAAATTTGCACCACCTAAATCCTTGATTTAAACTCAATAGAACATATTTGTAGATAATTGGAGTTAGAGTACGAAAACGACATTAAACGAAAAGCGAACTAAACAGTAATGATGGAAGAATGGATGAACATTGATGCAGAAATTACAAAAAAAATAGTGAAATCTATTCCCAAACGTTTAAAGCTGTTGTGGATACTAAAGGATATCCTACTAAATATTAATTTAAAGAAAATTAGAATATTTACTAATATGTAGAAATTTTTTTAAAGTGTACGAAGACTTTTGTGAGATAAAGGTTTTGTTACTTTTGATTATTAATTTTTAAAAAATAAAATTTTCGATGTTTTTAAAATATTTCATGTAGTTTTGTTAAGAATAGATTATAGATCTTATTATTAAATACCTATCTCTGAAATATTTATTTTAATTAATAGATGAGAGCCCTATTTCATTGAAAATCGTAGAATGTACGAACACTTTTGAGACCACTGTATATCTTTAAGGATACAAATAATTTCAAAATGGCACAAAAGTGACGCAACGTCTAAAAAAATCTGTTTTAAAGAAGAAGAAATTTATTACTTGAATTTCAGAAAATTTCTAATTATAATAAATTTCATAAATAGCTAAGTTCGATGACACCTCAGCTGTTTTAAACAGATAATTTACAAGATATTCTTTCATACTAAGAAAAGTACTGAAATATTATGAAGAATCAGAATTCTCTTCTTCATTTCATTCTCTACGTTGCCAAATAAAATTTTAAAATAGCTGCAAACAATTTAACGAAGGTTTTAGATGTATTTCTATAAAATCTTTCTTGGAATAAAACACAAGACAAATCGATTTTTTGAATCATTATGAACACAAATCGTTTGAAAATGAGTAAATAAGTGACGCGACATCTAAAATCGTTTTCTATAAAAGAAGTTTATTTCAGTGAATTTCCGAAAACACGGACTCAATTTTAAATGCATAGCACTATGAACTCAAAGTTGTTTACTTGTTTTTGTTTTTTTTCTGTATTTGGAATATCGTTGTTGGGATAAAATACAAAAGCAAATAGATTTTTATATCTTCTAAGGATACAAATAATTTCAAAATGGCAAATAGTGACGCAACGCCTAAAAATCTGTTTTGAAAGAAGAAATTTATTGCGTCGAATTTCAGAAAATTTCTAATCATAATGAATTTCATAAATATCAAAGTTCGATGGCACCTCAGCTGTTTTAAACAGATAACTTACAAAATATTCATTCATACTAAGAAAAGTATGAAATATTATGAAGAATCAGAATTGGCGCTTCTTTCATTTTCATTCTTCACGTTGCACAAATAAAATTTTAAAATAGCTGCAAACAACAACAAAGGTTTTAGGTGTTTTTCTATAATATCTTTCTTGGAATTAAAAGGCACAATCGATTTTTGAATCATTATGAACACAAATCGTTTGAAAATGAAATAAGTGACGCGACATCTAAAATCGTTTTCTATAAAAGAATTTATTTCAGGAATTTCCGAAAACACGGACTCAATTTTAAATGCATAGCACTATGAACTCCAAAGTTGGTTACTTGTTTTTGTCTGTATTTGGAATATCGTTGTTGGGATAAAATACAAAGACAAATAGATTTTTATATCTTTAAGGATACAAATAATTTCAAAATGGCAAAATAAGTGACCCAACGCCTAAAAATCTGTTTTGAAAGAAAAATTTTGCGTCAATTTAGAAAATTCTAATCATAGTAATTTCATAAATATCAAAGTTCGATGAGCACCTCAGCTGTTTTAAACAGATAACACAAATATTCATTCCATACTAAGAAAGTACTGAAATATTATGAAAGAATCAGAATTGGCTTCTTTCATTTCATTCTTCGTTGCCAAATAAAATTTTAAAATAGCTGCAAAACAACTAACAAAGTTTTTAGGTGTTTTTTTCTATAATATCTTTCTGGAATAAAACACAAGAGCAAATCGATTTTTTGAATCATTAGAACACAAATCGTTTTGAAAATGAAAAATAATGACGCGACTCAAAAATCGTTTTCTAAAAGAAGTTTATTTCCGAATTTCCGAAAACACGGACTCAATTTTAAATGCATAGCACTATGAACTCAAAGTTGGTTACTTGTTTTTGTCTGTATTTGGAATATCGTTGTTGGGAGTAAATACAAAGCAAATAGATTTTTATATCTTTAAGGATACAAAATAATTTCAAATGGCAAATAAAATTGACGCAACGCCTAAAAATCTGTTTTTGAAAGAAGGAAATTTATTACGTCGAATTTCAGAAAATTTCACAATCATAATGAATTTCTACTTAAATACCAAAGTTCGATGGCACCTCAGCTGTTTTAAACGAATAACTTACAAAATATTCATTCATACTAAGAAAAGTACTGAAATATTATGAAGAATCCAGAATTGGCTTCTTTCATTTCATTCTTCGTTGCCAAATAAATTTTAAAATAGCTGCAAACAACAACAAAGGTTTTGGGTGTTTTTCTATAATATCTTTCGTGGAGATAAAACACAAGGCAAATCGATTTTTGAATCATTAAACACAAATCGTTTGAAAATGTTAAATAAATGACGCGACGTCTAAAATCGTTTTCTAAAGAAGTTTATTTCAGCAATTTCCGAAAACACGGACTCAATTTTAAATGCAGCACTATGAACTCAAGTTGGTTACACACTTGTTTTTGTCTGTATTTGGAATTTTCTTTTTTACTCTGGTGTTTAGGGAATTTTACAGCCAATTCAAGATTTGTGTAATATATTTGAAGTAAACTCCGTAACTTCAATCAGTAATTTTCAAACAATGAATTTAATTGGGAAAGCAAGAACAATTTAAGTCTGTGTAGTTTATATTTAGGCAATTTAAGTCTGTGTAGTTTATATTTAGAAATATAGTTTCTGAATTGTATTGTTTGTCTCTAATAATTATCATAGCATCAGAACTATTGCATTCACTTTAAAAGAACTTTCTCTTCATAAAATGATAAATTTAGCCACAAAAAAAATGTTTAAAATTAAAAAAATACCTAATTTATTTTCATAAAACAAGATCAATTTAAAAACATAGAAACACCCATTAAAACTTCATATGCTAAATGAACATATTAGGAACACATTTCACGGCACGGAGATTAGAAACTTTATTAAGCTTTTAGTGTGCGTAATACATGTTTTAAATAAAACAACTGTTAATAGTTATCCTTTTATTTCATAAAACCAAAGAAATATGAGTTTATATAATCTATATATTTATAATAATTGGCAAAATCAAAGGACCAATCCCCCAGTCCAACCACTGGACCGATTTTGACAATTTCGATTTCATATGAAACGTTTTGCCCCCTATATATGTCACCAAAGGTTGCCTTACCCCTACTATTCTCCATTTTCGAGAGACATTGCAAAATAAAAGTTTGGCATAGTCCTTCAGCCTCTGAAACCGCCAACTTGCCAGCATAGAGAGCCAAAGGCTATTAATATTAATGCTGGTCACCGAAAGCGGCTAGAAAGTATTTTAATGATACACAATCTCAAAATTGTCTTCCTTTCCGTAGTATCTTCGAATTTAATTTGTCAGTTTACCTCTCAGATACTATAGAAAGAATTTTTTTTTGTAAGCATTAATGTTTTTACTCAAAAGCGATTCTTTAAATAATAAAGCGAGTTAATAATTTTGACATGAAAACGTCTTTCCGCTCCTTACAGTGATAGTCGGTGGAACTTTCTTATGTGACAAAATACCGTCTGATTTGAATCGCTAATAACTACGAGACTCATAATGCGAAAAAGATGGTTGACCCCACAACGGATAGATAATATCTATAAGAGTTTGCCGCATAGTATTTGTTTTCCTGTGACGTCATCGCACCAGTGTAGGCGCATGCCCGTGACTGTTATGAATTTGCTTTATGTAAGGTTATAAATAAGTGTAGCGTGGAATCGCGATTAGCTAGGAGGTTGATTCTGGTGTCATTTTAAAAAGCTTGAGAAGTATTACTAGGGCCCAAAGTGAGACAATAAAAATATTTATCAGAATATAAGTAAAAATCGGTATTAAATTTAAAATTTCAAACTCCGCATGTTTTTTTTATTATAACATGGAGAGTTTTCTTTCGAATTATACGAAACTTACAGAATACTTGAAAATACGTACAAGAAACATTGTATTAAAATTTGAATTCAAAAATTTGAATATTGCGGGAAATATAAGCATTTGTAGTAAATATTGTTTTACTGCGCATACGCGAAATGTAGTTCTATATACTGTCAACAGATGGCGCCATCAAAAGCTACTCTAAATAAAACATAAAAAAGGCGCAGTTCGGATCCAAGCCGTCGATTTTTCGTGAAAACGTCGTGAGAAAATCATAAAACAAGTGTTTCATATTGATATGTAATTTAATTATCAATCTCTTTAATACAATATTTACACAGAGTAGTATAATGGTTACAGAATAGATAAATCATAAGTTTATCGCATGTAGCAAGGGCCTGTGGTAGCTTGTGATATGTCTATTCTGTAACCATTATACATATACTACTCTGTGTAAATATTGTATTAAAGAGATTGATAATTAAATTAGATACTAATATGGAACACTTGTTTTATGATTTTATCCCGACGTTTTCACGAAAAATCTACGGCGCGGACCCGAACTGTGCTTTTCTTATGTTTTTCTTCTTCGTCTTCTTTCCAAATTTTCAGGTGCCAGAAAGGTTTTAGATCAATTTTGCTATTTATTTGTTGAAGTTCATTTTAAAAAATTATACAATAAACTTTATAAATTTATGATGTATAAGCTGAAAGATATCACGGTTTTATAAACGTGTTTGAAAACATAGTTGTTTTCTTACATAAACTGAAATCCAATAATAGATTTATTTCATAAAAAATTCATAACGCAAACAATCTTAACGAGATTTTCCTAGAGCTAAAATTATCTTAAGTTTATGCTATTGTAAAACTCTTTCATGCTATTGTCTAGATTTCCGAAATGCTAATATCATAAAACAAATAAACTGGACAAATATTTCCAGGGAGAATGATTTCTTTTTGATCACTATTTTACCGACTGGGAAAAGAGAGATAAAATTTCTTCTTCTTCGGCAAAAGCAAACATGTTTATCCTATAGGCAGTGCATCCTTCGTCTCCTAGCAAGGTTTTTGCAATCGCAGAACAACACTTCTTGTAAGTTAGGGACAAAAAAAGGTACCTTCTCGGAATTGGCTTCTATTTTTTGTCTAATGTGGCATTTCAGACGTAAACAAAGTCACTGAATTTTATGCATTATACATTGGATTTACGAATTATTAAGGCCCGTTATAAAAGCTCGAATAGAATAATATTCGTAAAATCACTCTAACTTATAATTCGTCCTGTAAGTCTAGAACCTCGCTTTCCTTACAGTTTTTTATTAACTTGTCCTCCATTAGTAGTAAAGAAATAGCTCATTTGTAGCTAATTGTTAATTATATACTAAATCTCCACTTTTTTGGTTATCTTTATTTAACATCAGCATCGTACAACAAGAAAAGTGTAGATTTTAATGATTAGTAGAAAGTTCTAACAGATTTTTTTTATGATTATCATGAAAATTTAAGAAATTTTGTTCTGATTTGATGGATAAATTCGTAAATTTTGTAACATCATTAAAAGTTGAAACGGCTCC
>BGPR01001304.1:131465-155646 GCA_013235015.1 Araneus ventricosus | reverse complement strand
ATCATTAAAAGTTGAAACGGCTCCTGTACATTTAGAACCTTATGTTCTTTATTTATTTACGCATTTTTTCTCATTAGTACTAAAGAAATAACTTATTGTTACTAACTGTTAATTAAGTATAAAAACCTCAAATCGTTGGTAGTCTTCTTGTTAATTGAGCATCTTAAAGACAAAAAGCTGTTTATTTTTATAATATGTAGAAAAATGTAATAGGGTTTTTTGTGTTGTTGATTTTCCTTAAAAATTAAGAAATTATACAAATACTTGATAATTAAATACTCAACTTGATCGTTAAAAATTCTACTTAATAGATAAAAGCAAGTATGATTGTTAAATTTCAAGACCTCTTCCACAAATTTGAGGGGGAAATTCCCAAGCTCGTCTTCATTTAAGCACCAGTCGTGGCATCCACGTTAAATCTTGAATCTTTATTATGTTCGTTAAAATTGCTTGTAGTGCATTAATGAAACATGTGCCAACACACTTAAACGGAAGATTATGCACAAATGTAAAATAATTTAAGTCTTCTATTCTTAAGAAAATTGTCCAGCAGGTGTGCGGGGAAAGCAGCCAACAAGCAGGGTAATGGAATATTCCGGAAAACACGAAGCACAGGTAAAAGAAAAAACAGCACTTGAAAAAATTAGCAACACAAACAGACAGCAAATCACTAATAATAACAGTAATAGCACGAACAATAACGCTCAGCATCTAACAGCTGACAAACCCGAAACATGAACAAGATTCCAAACAGATTGAAAGACCTTCAAACACACACCATATGCGCACCCTCGCCTTGGCATCTCCGGGTTTTTATACCTTTTCCTACTCAATCTCGAAGAATCATGTCGAAGGTTTTGGATAATTCCGTACCTAGTAGAGATAGGATGAAAATTCTAGCAGTTTCGAGAACCTTCATTTTGTCGCCAAGTTCGGGGATCATTTTCTGGCATTCAAATACGAATCTCTATAAAACATTCTTTCCAGCCATGAGCCTAACTTTTCTGTGAAGCAATATCGCAGGTTCGTAACACTATATAGTTAAAAAGAGCAATTAAAACAAGCAATTAGCATTTGATAATAAATGAAACAAACTACTGTTATAAAAATTAACTGAATCATCTACAATACAGAGTGTCCGCAAAATATTGTCGGGGTTTATTTTAAATGTCTTTTATAAATGTGTCATTTTTTCTATGTTTTAACTATTTGTTTGTAAATACTCGTACCTGTTTACTAGCCGCAAGTGTGTTGTTTGTTTATTTTTGATTTGTTGTTGGTACCGTTTTAATTTGTGGCTTCCTATCTTCTTTTCATTCTTTCTTCTTATTATTATTATTTATTTTACTGTTATTTAGTTATTATTCAAGAAATTGTGTATTGGACAGTTTGAAGTTATATATAGGAAAATTTGAAACTGTGAAAAGAAATTGTGTATAGGTTGATTTAGCCTTTTTCTTGTGTTGCATGTTTAGGTTTTAATTTGTGGTTTCCTGCATATATATGTTTTCAAGTTTTCTTTTTTTTCTCTTTATTTTCCTTATGATTGTTAATTTATGTTCTTTGGTAATTAATCAAGATTTTGTGTTTAGGAAAGTTTGAAAGTGTGTATAGGAATTTGAAATTATAACAAATTGTGTTGCTTATTTTAATCTTTTTTCCTATGAAGCAGTGTACTTTGTGAAGAAATCTTGCACTCGAATTCACTTCGATTCACTTGGCGTTCTTCGGAACTAACTGTCAGTGGCTCGATATTTGTATATCCGTAAGGACAGGTCAAATTACTAGTTATTTTACCTCATACCTTTTGATTAAAGAACATGACGATAAATATTTTTAAATCTTCATTAAAGTACAACTAAAAAAAGTTCTTTTGATAACACAGAGTAAAGCAATTTCCGCATGACACCTTTCGCGGCATGTAATACAACGACATGCGGCTGGAAATTGTGATATATTTCGATGTGTTACGCGCCACAAAAGACTGGCACAACTTTTGTGCCATATGTCTTTTTTATGACTACCACCTCTAAGAAATTAGCTGTTCTTATTTCGCCCAAGATACTTCATAACCTAGCTGTTCTTGTATAAAGCTTAGGCCGCAGTGACAAGGTTTCGGCTTCAGGCCAGGTTAGGTTAACGTCCCGTTTTGAAGCAACACGAGAGCTATTTATGGAAGTACCTCGTAATTTTGAACCGCGGTCAGATGACGAGGACGACACCTGGGCTGGCACACCTTTCTCCAAGCTTCCTCGTTAAGCCTTCGGGAGGACGTTTGGCCACTGCGTATGATTTATGCCCCATACACGGCGGATATACAATGGAATCGGGTTTTGAACCTACGACCCTTCGGTCCCGAGGTCGAGACCTTACCACTAGGTCACCGCGGCTGCTTCAGGGCAGGAGGGTTCCGGACTGAGTTCAAAACCCGATTCCTCTGAAGATACGTCTTGTATTGAGCCTGTTGCACGTTAAATCATACGTAGGGTGTCAAACGTCCTCCCGCTGGTGTGGTGCGGAAGTTTGGAGAGGGGGTGCCAGCTCAGGTGTCATGCTCGTCATCTGACTGCGGTTCAAATATACGAAGTGCGTTACAAAATAGCCCTCGTGTTGCTTCAAAACGAGACGTTAATATAACTAAATTAAACTTGCATAAAGTTTGCATGCATTTTATTAACCTTAGGCAAGACACATCGAGTCTGACCTCAAGTTCCAGCTAAGTGTCGGTGAGTTAGATATCGCGAAAGGCTACCAAATTGAAGTGAATAAACTTTTCTTGTGTTATTAAAAAATGCTTTTTGAGTTATACTTTATGAATATGTAATACTATTTATTGTCATGTCCTCTGGTCAAAAGTTATGAAGTAATCTCAAAAGGAGTTACCAACGGATCTTCCATAGCATTCAGAGTCAATGGAGGAACGATCTTTGCAACATCTCGGGTACGGAGGTCACAGTCTAATAGCCATCACCGGCCACGGCCTGGCCCTTCCCGAAGGAGGTACGTGTCGTCATCGGTGAGAGTTAATTCAACCCACGCGGTTACTATACCCACCAGGAAAGCGAGAACTCGCTTGCTGATCCGGAAACTTCTCATCCACATACTCGTGGTGCCGCCCGGTGGTGGAAGTTATGAGGTAACATCAAAAGGGTGCCCCCCGTCCTGCCCTAGCACTCAGGGATTTTCAATGACTGCCGCTGAAATAGCTCGAATACTGAGGCAGGAATCCTAG
Source organism: Araneus ventricosus (assembly GCA_013235015.1). NCBI lineage: Eukaryota > Metazoa > Arthropoda > Arachnida > Araneae > Araneidae > Araneus > Araneus ventricosus. Next base: position 152,414 of record BGPR01001304.1, on the reverse strand, counting down.
TAGCTATCACCACCCACGGCGCGATCACTCCCATAGGAGGCATGTACTATAAGTAAAGGAGATAACGCAACCCCACCATTATTGCACCCCAGAAGACGCGAGAACCCTCTTATTTATCCGGTGGCTTCTGATCCACGTTCTCGTTGTGCCCTTGCCCTGCCTTGGCATCCGGTTCATCTGAAAGACAGCCGCTGCAATAGCTTCGAGTACTGTCAGGGCTCGAAGGAGGCCAGAGTCCTTGTTGCCCATCACCTCTCCACGGCCCGACCCATCTCGAAGGACGTATGTACTTTCACTGATGGAAGGACCTAAAGCCCCACCATTTCTATACCCCCAAGGGAAGCGAGTTCCTGCTTACTTATCCGGCTGCAACTCATCCGTGAACTCGCGGTACCCCCAGGGGAGGAAGTTATGAGGTAAGGAAATTCCGACGATAGTTCATGAACACCCTGTACGTACAAAAGAAAAGAGCATACCATTAGATTTCAGCTTATAATTCCATTAGTCAAAAGCAGTGGCGGCTCGTCTATTAGGGCTGAAGAGCTGCAGGCCCCCCCCCCCGAAAATATTTTAAAACTAGTATTTTCGTTTTTATTCTAATTGGCTTACTTTTCAACTTAAAGAGTTCAATTATAATAGAAAATGGCAAAAAATTAATAAAAACGTAAAAGTTTAGTTATATTAACGTCCCGTTGTGAAGCAACACGAGGGCTACAAAGAACTAAAAGGAATGTGGGAAATAAATCAAAAATTAAAGAGAGAGACAGATCAGAGCTGCAGAGAATTTTGTCCCTCCTAGAATCGAAATTTCCCGCATTGAGCAACGCGGAACTCTCAATCGGAAGAAAAAAAGGAACTCTTTCTCCCATTGAAATCAGAACCCCGTGAGCTGCACTCCGGAGCAGATCACGCTTGGCGTGACTTCCTCATTTGGCCTTTTTTCGCTTTTTCTCAGTAGTCCAGTCCTTAAGTAGTTTTTTAAAATCAAATTCTGGAGGAGTTGCAATTTTTGCTTCTTTATCTTTTTTGGGGTGTTGATTACGAATCTGAGGTTTGCCACCAAAAATTTTTGTTCGAATTTTAGTTATAGCCAAAAAATACGAAAAACATTTTCCCTGTTTTTTGCTTATAACTCAAGAATTATAAATTTTTAGTACATCATCATTACACACCAAACTAATCAGTACAAAATTTCCTACAATTTAGGTCAATAAATCCAGGTAGCACATAATATTGCCTAATATCATAAAATTCGAAAAAGTAATATTGTACAATATTTTTCCGAATATTGAAACAGTGTAATACGTAAGACTTTTTCAATACTGTGTAATGTTTTTTTCATAATATTGGATAATTTCATATCATACTGTATAATATTATACCATATTAAATAATATTGTACTATACTGAATAATCTTATATAATATTGCATAATATAACAATATAGTGAATATTTTAAAAATACATTTTAGAAGCATGGAAAAAGATTAATCACTTAATTACTAAGTGGGTAACACTTTGTTATTTTTTGAACACGGGACCTTCCGCATACCAAACCGGCATCTTACCACTGGACCAGCTAGACTTGCAACAGGGAGCGCAAATGATGATAATAAAATGTAGTTACAGAGCTTGGATCTCTACGAAATTTCATGCACATTAACAATTAATACGAATAGTATTTTTGATTAAATTATCTTTTATCGTTACAATTTCGAGTTCAAAATGAAATTAGAAGTGAAAGAGGAAGCAATTTTAGCTCTTATATCTAAGTTTGCCAATTTAATATATTAAGGCAGTAGGGTTTAAAAGTAATTATAATAATATGTTTGAAAGGTTTTAAAATAATTTTGAAATTCATTTATTCCTCTTTCAATGTATTACGAGACGCCTATAACATTTATAATAACAGTATTGATTGAAAATCAAATACAAGATTCGCAAAAATAAATCACGAGCATATTTTTACGATGAGAATAACACTCGAAATTTTTTTTTCGAAGAACAATAGATAATCCATATGTGAGAGTTTTTTTATGGTTAACTTCCGTAGCTGAATCCGGCCCGCCTTTTATATACAGTAAAACAAAATGATTGTGTAAACATTATTAATCAAATGAACATTTTATAAAATATTTCTTCGGACATATGATTAAACGTTGATAAATGAAGTGTTGCAGTATCATCATGCTGCCATCTGTCGATTATAAAAATAACTTCAGCTTAAAATACTGATAAACGTTGAAAAATATAGAAATTAAAATATTGCATGCATTGTATTGTTTAGTATGATATAATATTCAACATCTTAAAGAATAATTGTTCCAGTGGAGTTTTTTGAAATAAAACCCCCAATCGAGTGATATCCTGAGTTAAAATGAAGATTTTTATAAAAAAACATTGTTTTTATATTATTTGTGAAAATTTAGTATCTAGGAAATACTGATACATACAATACAATACTTTGTTACGGTATTCGGTGTTCACAATATTGTATAACATTGTGCAAATATTATATAATGTTTTTGTGCTACTGGGAAGTTCTGCAGCATTGCTTATTTCTGAGCTAACGAGCCGCCACTGGTCAAAAGAGAAAAAATAAAAAGACGTTGCCAAAAAAGAAGGACTTAGATATGCTATCAAAGGCAATAAGTCCTTTCTATAGCACACTTGTCTACCGACTTCATCCTACATGAATAACCCAATCATAAAATAAACCACCGTTCCTTTCCTGCGCTAAAACAATTCTGCTTACACAGTTCTTGCTACAGAAGGTCAATAAAAACCGTGGGAAGGAAGCTTTAGTGCAGGGGTTTATTCCAGAAGCGGGTCATCCCAAATAGGGTATCGAATACCCCAGGGAAATCCGAGGAATATTGCAGAAGAATGAGAAAATCACTCCCGCAAGTTGTACAAGTTGTCGGACAGGAAACAGTTTCCGTTGTCGCTGATGGTTTCGCACAAAAGGTGGTGGGGGGAAGATATTACTCGGGTAAAAATGTTCAGAAAATGTGTTTCTTTCAGAATTTTGGAATTGACAGTTGGAGTCAAATTCATTCTTTCCGGGATGTATCATTTGAGAATAAACATGGGACGATTGTTCTCTGTCTAAACCAGTAAATCGTCGCTTAACACTTTCAAGTTCACTACATGTTTCGTTTTGAAAATAACTAACTTTATTTCAAAAATAAATATTAGACATGTAGCTGATCATAAATATGTAAAGGGAGAAAAAATTAGCATATTTATTTTCAAGAAATGTGTAGTTTCACAATGAAACCAATGAACGGTAACGGGCTATTTTCCTCCGAATAACTTATCATCGAAATACCATTTAAATTATGTATTTAATTTAAAAGTATGCATGAGTATTCAGGATATTCAACTTTCAGAAAATTCAGTATTACTCTCGAAGATTCAATTTTAAAAAATATCAATAGGTGCAAGAACCCTCATCATTTTGTCTCTCTTAGAGAGCAAAAGCAATTTAGATCTTGCAATGCCGATACCTTTGTGAATATTAACACTGAATATCTAAAAAGACAAAAAAGTAAGAATACCTAAGAAGACAAAAAAATAATAGAAGCAATTCAATTGGTGTGCGCAAGTGCAGCATCATCCAGGAAAAAATTGCCAAGTACAAAATAAATAAAAATATTAAAAAAGGGAATTATAAATGTGGAAGGGTAAAAAATAACAGTAGACAACGACAATAAATAAGAATCTGGTGAATGACTTCATCAGAGGTCAGACATGCATTCATTAGGTTCAGGCCAAAAGAGGATATTAAATATCAGACCTTAAAGTCTTTTTCCTCTACAGAAAACCTATTCCATTTTTGAATCTGTATGGATGTCTGGACTCTGATGAAGTCATTCGCCATATTCTTATTTATTGTCGTTATTTGCTATTATTTTTTACCCTTCCACATTTATAATTCCCTTTTTTAATATTTTTATTTATTTTGTGAATACCAACGGTATTAAACTGGAATTTTTATATAAGTTGGCCTATATATCTGTCTCTTAAATTTATGAAAGAAAAATGGCGATACATTTCGCCCATGTGCAGTAAGAAAATGCTTAATTCGTGGTTTCACTGCGAAACCAATCAACACTAAAGGGTTAACAAGCATCATCACCTATCTCAATTTTGAAATTTCAAAGAGGTACCGAGCTTAGGAGATAAGCGCGGTAGGGGGTCCAATTATCCTTGCCAACCACAGCCCATTTCCGTGGGCCTTAAATGAACGTTATAGCAGGGGCTGGAGTGGTGGGCAAATGACCACCCACGTTGGAAGAGTCCAATTCATATCACTTCCTCCCCAAAAGTCCAGGATCTAGAGGAGTTAGAAGGAAAAGGTCGCTTCGGGATTAAGGAGTTAATTCATGATAAATTAAAAACTTAACTTAATGGTAAAAGTTTAACAGTAATTTTAATTTTCTGAATAAGAACTTTTATATGTTGTAAGGAAAAGTATTTGTTTAAAAATTATTTTTTTAATTCATGTTAGTTGTATGCAAATCTCGCATTGTACAGCTCCAAAATATTACTTTTACTCAAAAGTTCAAATTATGACAGGAAAAATTTTAAATGATGTATTTTTAAGTCTTAGAGGTTTCTTTGGAGACTTGTTCGAAATAATTTCATAATTCGTTTTTATGGAAGTAGGGTCTGAAACATTTTCGGTAAATGTGGAGTTTACGTAACACACCTGTTTCTTGCCAATCTTTCTTGGCACAATTTCATTTGCCGTCGCCAAATACTGTTTCAGATGTGCAGCGCGATTTTTATTGCTCTCTTGCGCATGCGTCACCTGAAAACGAGAGATTGAGCACGACTGCCTGCGGCATTTTAAGCGTGTACCGGGCAAATTTTTAACTTAAAAAATATCAGCGGCTTCGCTTTCAGCATAACGGAATACTCGTGGCTTCGCTTACTCATTGAGAAACGAAACACACAGAATAACATACACGGTACTGAACCGATATTCAATCCGAAGAAATCCAAACGAAGTTTTATTCAAATTCGAATTTATCGATCAATCACATCGAAGAGTTGAACAAAACAGTCCAACTGAAACGAGGCGCAATATAGCCTGATAAGTAAAACACCGATGAAAAGTTCAATTTGTGCGCATGCGCGCTTGTCACTCGTTAAAAACATGTAGACGCATCCAAAACAAAAATTCTCTCATCGGCGTTCTTGGCGGCAAAGAGTTGGCGATCCTAAGAGGAACGAAGTAGGTGTATACCGCAAACTCCACATAAACCACATTTTCTCCTCCGAAAGAAGACCGAAAAATGTATCACTCAAATCAGTTTAATCTTGCTCGCTTCATGGAATCCAGGTATTATTATGATAGGCAGATCAAGTTCTACGCGAAAATGGTCAGATCGCCCCAAAGCTCCACTAAAAAATTCAACTTGAAATTTCAATATGCTGAGACACGATCGCCTAGAAGACGGCAAATATTTTCTCTTCTTCAGAAAGAAGACTAGATGCAGACGATGAAAATCCCCTCGAGGTAAAATTTTCTAAAAGAGATCTATTTGACCTTGAAGTAACCTTGAACTTTAGGTTGAAAGTTACAGGTGAATCTTTTTCTTTTCAACTTCGAATAAAAAGTTCTGAAGAGATCGCATTACACGCAACCCGTCAATCTTGTTTCACGCAACTTAAGTATAATATTTAATACCGTTGCCATTCTTAATTATTAAGTTTGTTCAGGTTAAAAGTTATCTTATCAAAAATGTGTGGAAAAACTGAAAGCCTTAACACTGAAATTGAAACAAGAATATCAGATTTTAATTCCATTGAGTTTCCTATATTTTCTGCAATATTTCAGTAAAAAGAAGAATATTTTATACCACTAGAAGCAGCAAAAGTCTTTCATAGCACTGAAATTGAGAACTTAGGATTTTGAATTTAACGAATATTTGTAAAGTCAGTCAACATTTCGCTTATGGTATTATATTTTGAAGTTTGGAAGAAATTATGGACAAGAAGTGGCGTTTAAATTATGAAAAGAGCATAAATCTAAATTACCGAAATATATAGATGGAAGTTTTTGAATGAAATCACTGCATACGAGATTTCCCCCAAATAGAAAAAATATTGCGAAAAAGGGATTACACTGGATTCTGCTGGAATACCTCTTTGCAGATTGATAAAAAAAACTATTTGTTATAGTATTTTCATTGTTTTCATGAAGTTACCTGTTCTGGATTTGTTTAGTAATATTAACATGCCGATTTGAAGCAACACGAGAGCTATTTGGGGATGGACTCGTAATTTTGAACCACGATCTGATGACGAGGGCGACAACAACGTTGGCCTCCTTCTCTCCACGTTTCTTCACCACACCAGCGAGAGGACGTTTGACCCACGACGTCAGACTTAACGTACATCAACTCGACATACAAGTCGGATATTCTTTGGAATCGGGTTTCGAACTCTAATCCTCCGGCAGCGAACCGAGACCTTACTAATAGGCCACCGCGATCCCTACTGTTTTATAAAAAGATGTTACGATCCACGTACCTCGCTGATTTGATGATTTTTCCCACCTTTCTCAATGACCGTATCATATTTATTTAACACCGTTTTTTACTTTCTCGTATACAAAGAGAAAGCATTGTAATCGTCAACAAATTCGAACTCGAGATTTTGAGGAATCTCCACGTTTTAGACCTCCCTGAGGCAGAAAAACATAATTTTGGAATTATGTCTGTCTGTCTGTGAACACGATAACTCGGAAACTATTAGAGTTACGGAGATGAAATTTGGTATGTGATCTTGACGCATCATTTGCAGGTTCCTATCAAATTTTCGACAAAATCCGTCTACGGAAAATCTGTTTGTCCGTGTTCATGTGAACACTATAACTCAAACTCTTGAATAGCTAGATGGATAAAATTTGGTACAGGGTTTTATCATCAGGAATGTTGCTCCGTGTCACAGTTTGGGCCAAATCCGTCAAAGGGTTGACTGTCTGTCGGTCTGTATAATCGCATACTTCTAAACATTATAACTTGTACACCCTACGGCTTTGATAAATAAAAATTGGTATGAGGTCTGCTAACATTAATTGTAGGTCCGTGCCCAATTTTCGTTTCAATCCGTCGAAAAAAAGGTGTTCAAATCGCCTTTTTGTCTTTTCTGATTACACAATGACGCGAGGCCGTTATTGCGTAATTGCGCGATTCACTTGCGCTAATCCTTTCCGCTTCTATCCACGCCTTTCCCCTCCAATCTTCCGATTCCAAAGCTTTTTTTCTCCACTGCATTAGGGACACTTGCTCGTTTTAATGCTTTTAGCTTATTTTTTTTTCCACATGTGTTAAGTGTATACGAGAAAGTTTTGGGGAGACCATTCCCGCTGGTTTATTGCAGTATTTGTTCCAAAATTATAACCATATTTTGATGTTTAAAGTGGGCCGCGGTGGCCTACTAGTAGGGTTTCGGCCTAGGGGGTCTAGGTTCAAAACCCGATTCCACTGCAGATCTGCTATGTATGTGGGTCTGTTGCAGTCTAAATCGAACATAAGGGGCCAAACGTCTACCCGCTGGTGTGGTCCTCGTCATCTGACCGCGGTTCAAAATTACGAGGTCCGTCCCAAAATATCCCTAGTGTTGCTTCAAAACGGGAAATTAATATAACTAAACTCAACTAAATTTCAAAGTGCATTTAAGCTGATAAAAGCTCCAAAATACGTGGATATTAAATACTGGTTTACTGTTTCTTTATCGGTTGCATATTTTTTTTTGACAAGCACTTTTGTTAATTGAAAAAAATCGCACAATGCGGGTTTTTTGATATTATTATTTCATTCTTTCTTCATACAACATGTTTTATCGGTATAAAAGTCAAACATACACTTTTTTCTCCTCTCTTTCCATTTGATTCAGAAAATCTAATTTTTCTCCAAGTTCTAAGACGTTTTATGTAGTGTCTGGACTAAAAAGAATGTAGTATACTTGTTGAAAGGAATGGCAAAACGATGAATGGATGGATATAAGAAAGACGAAGGTAGAAAAAGAATTGTCTGCTACAACTTGAATTTACCTTGCAACTACTTTTCTTAATTGAACTCGGGCCAATGACCGACGATTTCAAAGCCTTTTTTTTATGAAGTGGGCGTTTCTCATGTAACAACGTCTGAATCAGTTATTTTTTTCCAAGTTCTTTTCTCTTTCTCTTTTTAATGTTCCCTTTGCAAGAACCTGGACTGCAAAAATAAAAGTTTTTTCCAAGAGAGCTTTTCTCTCACATTCATCTCTCGTAGATTTTTTTTGAGTGTCTAAAATCTAGTCTGTAAGCGACAACTAAGACACGGCACTGATTTAATGAAGGACGACTAACAAAAGCACTCAAGAAAATTAAATTTCAATTTTTCTGTCTCGTTATTATAAGAAGTTTAAAAAACACCATTTTATTTGTTAAAGAAGGTTTTAAAAATGTTAAGTTGTTTTTGCCGTGTGATGTGTTTAAATATAATTTATGTTGACAACAACTGCTTTTGAACTTTTAACTGACGAGTTTCTGATCCTTGCTTTAGATTTTTAAAAATTCCAAGAAACATTAAGCTCATTAAATCGAATTAAGTAAAGTCTTTTTTATGCGTTGAATACAATAATTTTGTCGTTTGAAACTTCTAAAGAATTGAGATAACGTTTATTAATTTCTTTTGGGTTACACGCTTTTCTCATTGAGATACTTATTCATTTCTATTTATATGTCTATAGTACGCATAAGTTGCAAATACTCAAAATGTCAGACTTGGAAATTCTAAAAATATTTTGAAAATTATTGTGATCAGAATTAATCGAATTCAACTTCATTCCATTTGGAAGATTACTATTTTCAATTCTAAATGGTATTATATTATTTAATAAAGTAACTTTTGTAATATTCGTAACGAATAAAAAATATATTTGTAGAATTATTAAAATATTTAAAGAAATAAATTAATTATATAAAAAAATCGTTTGGTCATAAAAGAAATTAATTTAAAAATATTGTTTGACTGAAAAAGAAATTATTTAAAAAGATCGTTTGGTCATAAAAGAAATTATTTAAAAAGATCGTTTGGTCATAATAGAAATTGATTTAAAAATATCGTTTGACTGAAAAAGAAATTATTTAAAAACATTGTTTGTCATTAATTCTTTTCTAAATGTTATAAAAATAGTTTTGCAACGATGTATTTGTCTTTTGCTAACGTTGCTTAGCAACGGAAAAGAATAATGATGATTGAAGATGGAATTCGATGTAAGTCAGTGATGTAAAGTTTGTGATGTAAGTGTATGTGTTTGTCGTACATGTTTGTGCTTTGGAAGGCGTCCATTAAACATATTATTTTTGACAAAGAAGGCTCCACTATTATTCATGCTATGCTGAAATACATCATACTTTTTTGAAAGTTTAGAAAAGTTAATTGCTTACCAAAATATAAAAAGAAATTATGTCAAATAGTTTAGCTGTCAAATTGAATTATTTAGACATTAATATTTTATGCAATTATTTTTATTGTTTATTCACACTTTCAGACCTGGTGTTGGATTTACTAGACATAAACTATAAATTGCTCCAATTTATTTTACAATTGATAAAAGTACACGTTATTATTTTAGTTGATTCTCGACCTTCGTATTATTATAATGTTCGCAAAATTTTCTTCTTCCAGAAATCACATCATTTCATTTATTTAATTTTTCCAAAACATGGATGATCTTCATATATATGAGTTCTATGAGGAATTCTCTTTATTGGGTTATTATTTGCATTTAATACTTATTTTCCCATGTTTTGCTTTTAAAATATTTTAATACCCTTTGGTAAACATTTTGCAATGAAGTTTATGCGATGTTTCATCTCTTTTTTCATTAAAAATATTTGATCCAAAATTTTATGTCTTCTGTACCGGATTAACCGATTCAGTGCATATTTTGAGTTCTGTACTCTTTTGTGTAACAAGTTGAATTTGTTTATTTAATCTGTTCCCAACGTATTTTCCTTTATCAACGAATTAGAAAAAGAACCGTTTTAAATGCAAAATAATTGCGAAAATGACAACTTTTTGGCTTCTTGCGCCTTTGACAGCCGTTGTGAAGAAATGTCCGGTATACCGGACTTATCATAACCATTTTTAGTTTTTCACCTGCAAACTTTACATTTCTACAAAACATAATGTTTTCATAACATACCATTTGCCGTAGTACATAATACACTAAAGAAAAAAATCCAGTTAAATATATCTTAATTCCTAATGAATGGGTTGAAACAACTAGCATGTAATTTTTCAGATATTGGAAATTGGCAGGCAAAGGGACGCCAAGAGCTCAGAAAAACAGCCGAAGTTTTGAGTGACAGGGGCCCCAGTAGCACAAAGGTATTGTACAATATTAAACGATATTGAACAATATTCGCAATATTTTACAACATTGTACAATATCATGTAATATTATATAATATCGAACAATATTGCACAATATCGAGAAAAATGTTGTGCTACCTGGTGGGCTTGTCAGATTACAATAAAAACTTATGAAAGTTCGAGCCTTTACAAAATAGAAAATTGGTCGCAGTTTTGAAATCAAAAGTCAATTACCATTTTAATGATTTGGGGTTCACTATTGTAAACATAACTAAGTATGCATAGTTTGGTATGCAAAACATTAACAACATATACCCGTTGAACGATAGCCTAAAAAGTGAATAGCCACAGAAAATGAAAAGAAAATCACACAAAGTAACTGCTGGCGTGCCAATTGATTTTGGCATCTTGGCGGGGATCTAAGTGTATGGCATCAAAGAGTGTTGTTTTTAATCATGTTAGTTGTGGAACTCATTGAGTAAAAATTCCTGTATGACTGCTGAGTTAAGAGCTCAATGATGTAAGTTAAAAATTTGACTTCAGAGCAATTCCAAGGCGCGGTGGCCTAGTGGTAAGGCCTCAGCTTTAGGGGTCGGAGGGTTCCAGGTTCTAAACCTGATTCCACTGAAGATCCGCGGTGTATGGTGCATCTTGCACGCTAAATCATATGTAGTGACCTAACGTCCTCCCGCTGGTGTGGTGCGGAAGTGTGGAGAGGGGGTGCCAGCTCAGGTGTCGCCCTCGTCATCTGATCGTGGTTCAAAATAACGAGGTCCGTCCCAAAATAGCCCTCATGTTGCTTCAAAACGGGACGTTAATATAACTAAACTAAACTAAAAATCTTCGCTCCTGAGTTACGGTCAATAATAACTCAATTTATCTGAAAAAAATCTCTGAGAGGGAAAATATAACCGCTATGAATGCATTTATTTAAAATAACGAAATTCCATTTGAAATTATTAGTTTCAAGATTAACTCCCTTCATGGAACTCTCTATCCATCATCTCATACAGATGTCAATAAATAAATAAAAATCAATTTTTACCTCTCGGTAATGCTCTGCGTCACCAACAATAAAACTCGCGCCATAGCACTACGAGACGTTCAACAGCATTATCTCACTGTTAGAGAAACTAAATTTCAGTAATTTAAAATTTAAAAGAGTAATTGTCGTTCTAATTTCAAATTTAATAGCTCTAAAATACTGAAATAAAATTTTCTATCGGTTGATATAAAATTTATCTCGCTTTGATCAATAGTTCCCGAGAAATTTTAAAATATATCAATCCTATATTTCAAATTAATTTCCGTTTTTTAATCGAAAGTAGTAAATCACGTCAGTGGTATATCATGCACGTGATGTAGTTTGGACGCCACGATGCATCTGATTATTTATTGCAATCGTGATGATATAATTTGATATAATTTTTTTGGCAACGTTTGACAAGCAGAGAAGTGCTTTGTTTTGATTAGACATCTGAAGAACAAGAGAAATTGTTAAACAATGATCAACAGTTCCCGAGAAATTTTAAATTATATTAATCATATATTTCAAATTAATTCCCGTTTTTTATTATTTTATTTGTTTTCAATCAATGTTAAACACTTCTCTCGCATATATATCTATTTAAACGTGTCAAATTTCAAGGGAAATCTCTGGAATGAATAGGGGATTTGCACCCGTCATACCATGGCGGGTGAATTTCTAGTCGTGTTAATAAATACGTACGGACTCAAACCAAACAAAAGCTAAACAAATTAAATTCTTCTCCATTGACGCATAACTCCATTTTGATTCCAACTGCATTGCCATTTAAGAAATAATTCTGAAAAGACAGAATGGCAGCAATAACTGAAATTCCTTTCGCTTTAACTGATGCACGAACAACTTTTAATGAATAAATAAATAATAAATAAATTCATGAACGAAAATCTCGTCAAATGAGTAAGATCAATGCAAATTATATGCATGTTCATTCGATAATTAAGAAATAACAATGAAATTCGTGGATTTCAGAATAATCAATGCGCAGAGAATTCGAAATAACGTACTTAAAATAAGCTTTGATGCGAATCTTCAATAAAAGGTCTCAAAAAGAAATTCTATAATCTGCATTTTCTGCTAATAAAAAATTCAGAAAGTTATGAATATAAATGAAGGTTTTAAAAATAACGAAGTTCGAGAACAGCTAAGCTGTTTTAAGCAGATAGTTGACAAATAATTCATACACGATTAAAAAAATAGTAATTTATTTTCGAAATAAATCAGGAAATGGAAAAAAGGTTTATTTATACCGATTTATTCCACTTCATGTCTTTGTTTTGCTCTTCGTGTTGCCACACGAAATCTTTAAATACCTTTATTCTAAACATTGTTTACTTCCTAAACGATTTAAAAATCGTTCAATGTTTATTTCTATGATAATGATGTAGAGATAAAACAGGAAACGAATAAATTTTGAAGTCGTTCAGAATACAAATCGTTTTAAAATGCAGGATAAGAATGGTCTTCTAAGAGAAAAACTTATATATTTTAAGTTTTCATGTACAGTGATACAATTTGAAAGTAAAAGAGCTATAAATTTCAGTTTTTGAAAAGTGATTTTTTGTTGTTGTTTTTAAAAAAATATTATGTCTTTCAGCCTGCAGAAAAAATGTATATAATAGCCTTCTCTGTTACGAGGCATCTGTTGCTGAATCTACTAACTGAAAAAGATGAAATTTTATACTAATCTTTTGAAGGCATAAGAAATCTGTGTAGAAAAGTTAGAGCCAAATATCACCGATAGCGAGAATTTTGCGATTTAGGAGTCGAAAACTGTGAAATATTAGTTAAAATTAGTTAGAAAACAGTTAATTTATTGTGTTACTGTCAATGTGAGTAATCGGTTATTATGAATAATCACCATTGTAATTATGCATAATAACTGCATAATAAATGCGTTTATTATGCATAATCACCACTTAAAGATCTAAGGGTTATGTATAATAACCGATTTACCACATTGACCGTAACATATGCATTGACCTGTAATAAATGGATTATGCAGTGTTTTTCTGCGTACGCGTTAGCCGCACTATTAATTCTGAATTATAATTGTAATTGTGGCTTCTGAACGGATCGAAAAAATTTTTTTCAGAATTTCAAATCCTACCTATACGGAAAAGATGTTCTATAGTATATAGATAAATGGAAAAATAAAATAAAAAATTAAATTTTAGGTTAAGAACCGCCGCAAGGGGGTTGAATGTTTGAAAAAAATGGAAAAATACCTAATTTTGATTATACGATTTTTTTAAAAAAAATTATTATTAATTAAAACCTACCTATGCGGAAAAGATGTTCTATGGTATGGAGATAAAGAGAAAAATAATAAAAATATTTAAATTCAAAATTTAATACTGCCGCAAGGGGGTTGAATTTTTGAAAAAAATGGAACAATACTGAATTTTGATTATACGATTTTTAAAAAAATATTATTAATCAAAACCTACTTATGCGGAAAAGATGTTCCATGATATGGAGATTAAGAGAAAATAATAAAAAAAATTAAATTCTAAATTTAATACTACCGGAAGGGGGTTCAGTTTTCAAAAAAAAAAGGAAAAATACTTAATTTTGATTATTGATTATACGATTTTATATTCGAAATAATTTTTTTTGCAATATAAATAACCAAAAGTGATGATTAATGAGTAGTATAATGTACATTGCAACATTTTATGACTCAGCTCCCCTTTATCACATCGTCAAATCAGTCCGGCTAAACAACTAGAGCAGTAGACAATACCATCTTTTTTCTGTCTCCTGCTTTATCCTCCCACGCATCCATAAGTCGGAAGTGGTACTTCATGGAATCTTCCCCACAGTCACATCTGTAGTGAGAGAACGCCGCCCCGTGTCCCCGTGCCTGATGCCATGACAGCAACTGTGCCAGTTGGGTGCACACAGGACTACCTGTAGTGAAAAAAGTTTTAGCTGCAGTTAGAACATTGGACCGATTTGGTATTTCCGACCGAGCAGGCGCTGCCATCGTGTCAGCTGCTCTTCAAGATGTGGGCATTATCTCAGAAAGCAATGTTTTGAACATTGTTGGCAGAAATAAAATTCGGCGTGGGAGAAAAGAGTAAGAGCCACTCTATTGTCTCAAGTCGTAAAAGATTATGACCATGACCAGTTTGGTTTATACTTCGATGGGTGAAAAGACAGGACTCTATCAATGGAAAACAACAGAAGAAAAGTCATAACAGAAGAACACATAAGCTTGGTAAAAGAACCTGGCTCTGAATGCATCGGCCACGTGTCTGTAAATTTCGGGATAGCGCAAATTATTGGAAATAACATATACAGTTTTTTTCTCATGCGTTGACAATGACATAGATGTAACAAAGTTGGTTGTGACGAAACATCTGTCAGCAAAGGTTTCAAAGGAGGTATTATACATAACATGGAACTGATCCTGAATCGTTCACTACAATGGTTTGTGTGCTAGTTACAGGCCAACGAACTTCCACTACGTCAACTTTTCGCGCACGTGGATAAAACCACAAATGGGCCCAGAAGCCTGACTGGCGAAATAAGAAAATCGTTGGCCGGATGCGAGAAGCTATCTGTAGTTTCATCCACGCCAATAGAAAACACGCTATGTGAAGTGACTAACAAGAAAGACTTAAGTACTGATCAACTGTACTTAATGGAAATTTGTGAAGTCATAAACTGCTGACATTGCAGAGAAAGTCTGTCGAAGATAAATCCTGGAAAAGTTTACCACTCAAGGTGGCTTAGAATCGCGAACAGAATTCTCAGGTTCAATGTAGCTCACGAAAATTCATCCGAGGCTTTTTTGACATTAACGGCATTCATGGCAAAAAACTATGCGTCTATGTGGTTCAAGATCAAAACGAAACCATAATTTATGAGGCACAGCATTTGCATCAATCAATCTTTCTATCGCGTTATTTCTCGAATGATTTGAAGGATGTCATAGACCCTGTTATTAAAAGAAACTGATTTTTTGGCCATCCAGAAAATGTCCTGATATCAATGTAGCTGACGACAGAAATCACATTAGCCCTTCAAAGAGTTCTGAAAGCACGTAAAGTCATTGCCTACTGCTCTCGTTGTTTAACCGGACTGATTTGACGGTGTGGGGAGGGGGAGCTGAGTCATAAAATGTTGCAATGTACATGATACTACTCACTACTCATTAATCATCACTTTTGTTTATTTATATTGCAGAAAAACAATTATTTTGAATCTAAAATCGTATAATCAATAATCAAAATTAAGTATTTTTCCATTTTTTTTTGAAAATTGAACCCCCTTTCGGTAGTACTAAATTTAGAATTTAAATTGTTTTATTATTTTTCTTTTAATCTCCATACCATAGAACATCTTTTCCGCATAGGTAGGTTTTGATTAATAATAATTTTTTTTTCTCCATAGAAGAGCGATCCACCCTACTGTACATACCCAAAGTAGTCCAATAAGAAAGGGTCCAAAAATAGCCAAATGGGCATGTACTAACAATAGATGTTATAACAGGATAATACTTTTTTCAACTCCTGTCTTCTAGGGCTTTTGCACGTCATCTATCAGTGAAAAGAGTTATTCCGGAAACATTTGTAGTCCTGAAACGCACCAAAGAGACTTATTGAATTCAACAATTTTCATGCAGTATCGAACATGAAAGCGAAACATTCATCATTCGATACCTTCAGGGGAGTTGGAACCCTAATTTCGTTAACCCTAACCCTGTTATTTCGATGCAACCTTTTCTCAAAATCTGTTATAGATTCATGTTTGAAATTTTTTATACAAGTAAAGTATACTGAAATAAGCATTTTTTTAAAAACTCAAAACTTTATTTTTTAAAATTTTTTTTGTGTCAAAATAGGGTACATTTCACTATCTCTAATTAAATATTTTGTAAATTTATAAAAAATTAAAAATAAACTAAAATCTCATTTCAGTATAATGAGAAAGGTGTAGGTACTTTACTTCCATAAAAAAAATTTCAAATATGTATCTATAACAGATTTTTTAAAAAAAGGTACATCGAAATTGCCAATGTCACATTTTTTGTTTTGACACAAAAAATTTGTAAAAAATAAGCTTCTGAATTTTTTTAAAAATCATTTCAGTATAATGAGAAAGATGTACTTTACTCGAATAAAAATTTCAAACATGAATCTATGACGTATTTTGAGAAAAGTTACACCGAAGTAACAGGGTTAGGGTTAATGGACTTAGGGTTCCAACTCCCCTTCACTATCACCTTATTCGGTACTTCATCAGCAATGACTCTCATTACCTTCTACTCTAATATTTCAATGGTAACAGTGAGTGGTTTACGTACCAGTTCTTTCCGACATTTTTACTTTCCACTACGAAACACCCAGAGATAAAAATCTCCGATTTGCAGTTTGGATGGATGTGCTTAGAAACTTTATTGGACCAAAAAAAAATAGACTACAGACAGCGTTTAAACATGGACGAAATACTTGCGAAAATTATAAAGCAATGAAAAATCAGCTATTTACAGGTGAAATGAAAAATTCGTGAAGGATAAACAATTTCAAGACAGGCCCAAGGGCTCACTGCATTCAAAACCTTGTAGGTGGGCTGATTAGGGTCCTTGATATTGAACCTCTAGAGGACCGGGGTCCATCAGTCTGAGGTCTTGGTGAAAGAGAGAAATCTGGGCGGAGGCGGATGAACTGGTTGGGTCCGGTAGCTGTTTTATGAGGTTCTCATTTTCAGTGAGGAAACATATTAGTTCAGATATTTTTATTCTTGATAGTTTATTTAAAAGTAAGTTTTTCCATCAAAGTAGAGTATTTTCTGCACTTGGTTTGGTAAAATGGAAAGATGAAGTAAGATGACAAGAAGTTGTGTAGTGGAGCGGGTCTCCCTTTTCCCCGCATGCGCAGATATCAGAATGATGAAGCCGGAATCTGTAGAGATAGCTGAGAAAAGGACCCTGGCCTGTAGCGAAAAGGATGGATTCTCTTGACCATGAAGCTTGGGTTAGAGAGACTTTAGGTAGTATAATAAAGATAGATCTCCAAGTGTCGCCTGAATGCCAGTCTTGTTGCCATTTATTGAGAGAGAGGTTCCTAAGCACTTTTTTCAGATGACATTCGGGGCCTGAAGATAGAGTTGAGTCCCTTCTTTAATAGCTTGTTTGGCAAGGTTGTCTATTGCCTCGCTACCGAGGAAACGAACATGTGCCTTAATCCAGTCAAGTTGCATTGATGTGTTCTGAAGAAGGGCTTGGTGAGCTTCTTGGACTTGTGGACTAGAACTTTTGAAGGAAGAAATTGCCCTGAGTGCCTACTCGCTGTCACTCCAGATTGATGATTGATTGATTGATATTCCCTTAGAATTTGTCCAATATATAGTCTCTTTTATTGCTAAGGTCTATGATCATCTCGATTGCATGGTAGTATTCCATGCTACTTAAGGCTGTGGAAGAGTGAAGTCGGCCGGAGTTTCCAAATTGGCAAGTTCTGAAAAACAACTTCAGATACACTATTGTGAACATTCACTCCTATTTATCCTGATAAGCTGCAAAGTATAACGGTACAGCAGTACTGAACTGCATACGATGAAATTAAGTACTGTTGTAATGTCTTGTTTATATTTGTATTTTTGAACTTAAGTTCCCCACCGTCCGAATCAGTGAGTGCCTTACGCCTTCTAGGTGGGCTCTGTGGGTGTAGGCAAATAAATATTATGCACGAATTTTTTTGTGTACAGAAGAACAGCTAAAATTTGTCTGTTTCGTCCAACAGACTCTGATTGTAATAAAAAAGAAATTATCCTTCCTATAACCATAAACCGTGTTACCCCTGTCCTGCCTAGGCATCCAGGGACCTGTGAACGACAGGCGCTGCAATACCTCGAGTATTGAGACCTATGTCCTAGTAGCCATCACCAACCACGGCACGACGCCTCCTGAAGGAGGTATGTATCTTCATCGGTCAATCCTCTCCATTACTGTACCCCCAGTCGTAGCGAGAAATCTCTTACTTATCCGGCGGCGGCTTTTCAACCACGTGCTCGTGGTTTCCCCCGGGGTGTGATCATTCTTGTAAGTTAAATTTTTCATTCCAATCGTGTCAATCACAATTTGCGTTTTTTTCACACTATCGTGCACGATGTATACAGAGAAAAAATTATTGTAACCATCAAAAATTATTGTAACCAAAAAACATTATGACGGATAAAGTGATAGTAAAGGTATCTAATGATGATGTGATGGTATCGAATGATGATGTGAAGGCATCGAATGATGATGTGAAGGCGTCAAACGATGATGTGAAGGTATCTAATGATGATGTGATGGTATCGAATGATGATGTGAAGGTATCGAATAATGATGTGAAAGTATCGAATGATGATGCGAAGGTATAGAATGATGATGTGAAGGTGTCGAATGACCTCGAATTTTGATACATCTCCACATTTCATATCCCTTGAGCCCGAAAGAAACATTTTTGGAATTATGACTAGTTGCCTGTCGGTTGGTCTGTGAACACGATAACTTAAAAAAAAACAATCTAGAGGCATGAACTTTGGCATGTTGTCTTTGCACCAAAATTGAAAAGTCTTGCCAATTTTTGGACGAAATTCGTCAAAGGATCTGTGAGTTTGTACATTTGTTTGTATATGACCGCGGTAACTCGGAAGCGCAAAGAGTTAGATAAATGAAATTTGGTATGAGATTTTGTCATCAAAATTGTCCTTTCTGTATAAAATTTTGGACCGAAATCAGTGGATAGGAAAACACTCAAAATCCATATTCGGTTCTCTTCATCATATTACGAAGCGCAAAACATGCTATATTGTGATGGTAAACTAGAAAGTGGAGGAGAAAACACTCTCGCTAGTTTGAATAATTGTTATCATCCCAAAATCCTATCTCGATTTGTGATAAATGTCCACCTTTAGGCCTCCCTATGCCGGAAAGAAAACCATTTTTGGAATTATGTCTATCCTATCCGTCAATCTGATTGAGTGTTAATTTATAGCATGATATTACAATGCACAGTTGTCACTCAGGCAAGTAAGCTAAGTAATAGGTTAATCAAGTTATGAAACGGTTTTATTCAAAGAAAAAATTCCTTTCGAAAAAATTGACAAGAATCTGTAAACGAAGTCTGAAAAATTGTTACATCTGAAGAATGCAAAGACCTAAATATACAAAGAATCTTTCCAAATAGAGAACTTTGGATGTCTATCAAACACAACCAGTTTTTCGTATCTTCCACTAAATTTCTCTATCATCCTACATTTCTATTCCAATCACAACAAAACCACCACTTCTCCTCCATACAATAATAACTCAACCTCCACAAACGTGGCTACAAAAGGTCCATAAAGAGCGTAGGAAAGGATGAGACTGAGTTCTGCAAGCAGGTCATCCCAAAAGGGACTTCGAATCGCCATGGGAAATGATCTCATGGTAAAAATATCGCCAACAGAATAAGAAAATGACCCCCACACGATGCAGAAAGCGGGAAATAGCTACCGTCTAAACGTGCGTTTTTGCACAAAAGTTGAGGGAAGAGGGAGATACATCCGGAATAAATGTTTTTGAGAAATATGTTTCTTTGGAGCTGTGGAATTGAGAGTTGGGGCCTCTGAAATTCTTTCCTGGACCTGTCGGTTTGGAAAAAACCAGAGAGGTTTATTCTGTATCTTATCTCGCCAATGTAAATGCCTATCATTTGACAACCTTTCATGGGAACTGGTTGGCTGGTGGTGCAGGGTTGTTTATTCTAAATGAGAGAAAGAGAGAGCATATTTTGTTAAATCTTTAATTAACACAATTAAACATTCAATTATCTAACATCAAGAATATTATTAAGTTTATGTTATTAAGTTATATTAAGTATTGATTACAGCTTGATGAAATGATATTACGAATTATTACACATATGGTGATGCAATTTCTCGATACAGTGGTTTTATCAGGAGAATAATCAGAGTTTCCAATAAGTTTTCATCTCTAGAAGGGAGAATTTTCCGTTGTATCAACTTTACTGAATAGCATGCAAAAGACAAACACAATTGTGTGCAACACATAAAACAAAACCTTGGCATGTGAAGACTGCATTTAGAGCTAGAGTGGAAAATATGCATAAATGCACCCAATCGGTGTTTTCCACTGAAGGTAAAAAATAATAATCTCAATTAAGAATGTAAAATAATTTTAAAAAGGCAGTAAAATTTCAAGAAAATTCAGACATAATATAGAATTATTTATGAAATTTCTTAACAGGGAAAATTATTCCCTTTAAATTTCTTTTTTCCCCATATCAGAAACGGCTGAAACCTAAACCAAATATCTATTACTCAACCCAAGTATTCAGGAGCAGCATCAAACATGATCATTATAGCCATGAACTCGTGTTTCTTTTTCATTATTCCGATCACAACAGAGATACCGGAACAGGAAATGCGTATCAGTGAGGGAGACTTTCGCTCCTTAACTGTTCATACCAACGCTTTATGGAGTTCTTATCGACAATTTCGATACTCTAAGCGAAAACGTCTTTGAAC
>BGPR01001304.1:97268-131455 GCA_013235015.1 Araneus ventricosus | reverse complement strand
GCTTTATGGAGTTCTTACCGACAATTTCGATACTCTAAGCGAAAACGGCATAGAACTGTTACAATTGATTTGCTTTAGTGGAACCAGAGACGTGCCTTCTGCTGCTTGGCAGCCATTTTGAAACTTGCGTTGGATTGTGCAGATTTAGTAC
The DNA here is from genome assembly GCA_013235015.1 of Araneus ventricosus. Taxonomy (NCBI): domain Eukaryota; kingdom Metazoa; phylum Arthropoda; class Arachnida; order Araneae; family Araneidae; genus Araneus; species Araneus ventricosus. The sequence goes on along the minus strand of BGPR01001304.1, from coordinate 131,304 downwards.
GCCGTGTCGAAGCTTTACCTATCTGAAAAAAATACTTTTCGAGCTGCATCTCATATAAAAAAACGAATTTGCTTCATTATAGGGTTTTTTAAATTCTTTTTTGTTATGGGTCCAATAGCTTACGAACACCCTGTATTTTCTTTCTTACTGTATATTTCATAAAACGTGGTTTGTCAATACAGAAATCAAATGTCCATTATTTTTTTTGTCTGCGCCTCTAAATATAATTCTTTTCGGCTATTTGCAATATTTTTTGAACTGAAACTATACATTAGACCTGTCGAAAAGGGTGGAAAGGAACTGAAAGGAATAAAATAAGAAATACATGATCGATAAAGAATTGTTTGCTGCCGTGTTTCCATTGGCTGCTTGTATTTACTTTGCAACTATTAATACATACAAAATTTCATTTATCTAAGTAATTTTTACTTTCTGGTATACGAAGTATACAAAGAGAAAGCAAAAAAAATTCGAACTCGAGATTTTGACGAATCTCCACGTTTTAGACCTCCCTGAGTCCGAAAAACACAGTTTTGGAATTATGTCTGTCTGTCTGTGTGTGAACACGATAAGTCAAAAATTATAAGAGCTAAAAGGACAAAATTTGGTATGTGATCTTTACACATAATTTGTAGGTTTCTATCAAATGTTGGACAAACTCCGTCTACGGGAAGTCTGTCTGTCTGTCCGCGTTCGTGTGAACTCTATAACTCAAAAACTTAAACTGCTAGACGGATAAAATTTCGTGCACAGTTTTTTCATCAGAAATGTAGGTCCCTATAAAATTTTGGGCCAAATCCGTCAAAGGGTTGAATATAATAATGGCATATTTTTCAACGCCATAACTTCTTTAAAAAAATTACTTAGATAAATGAAATTTCGCATGTAGTCTTAAAACCATAACTGTAGATTTGTCTCCAATTTTCGTTTAAATCTGTTTAAAAAAAAGTCGTTGAATTTACCTATTAGGTTTTTTTTTTCATTCTACACACACACACACACACAAAAAAAAATCTGCGAACGTTAGAGCGAGTGTTTTCCCCACCTTAGGGAATGCCACTCGTTTTCCGACGCGCAATGTATTTTTCCCCCCCTACCCGTGTTATTCATATGCGAGAAAGTTTTGAAGAGGCCACTCCCGCTGGTTTTTAAAATTGAATTCAGATCACTGACCGATAAATTCAAAAGTTTTTCTTTTCCTTACGCGTACATTGTTTGAATTCCTGTCTTTTTCATTTTTCACGTTTTTTCCTTATATTTTTATTGTTCCCTATACAACAATATGGTTTGTAAAGAATAGATTCTTTTTCTCTCTCGTGAAAAGATCTCTTCGATTTTTTAAAAAAAATTTCTACAGTACAATTTGTAATGAGTAACTACGACATGACACGTATTTAATGGTGAAAATAGAAAAGCACTCAAGAAAATTAAATCTTTAATTTTTCTATCTTGGTTATAATAAAAATTTTAAGAATGTTTTATTTGTTGGAGAAGGTTCTAAAAACATAAAGGTGAGGTATTTTTTGTGATGCTACATGTTTAAATATAAATGGTGATGATAACAACACTGTTTTTGCTTTTTTTTTACTTTCTCGTATACTAAGTATACAAAGAGAAAGTATTGTAATCGTCAAAAACTTCGAACTCGAGATTTTGACGAATCTCCACGTTTTAGACCTCCCTGAGACCGAAGAACACAATTTTGGAGTTATGTCTGTCTGTCTGTGAACACGATAACTCAAAAACTATTAAAGCTACAGGTATGAAATTTGGTATGTGGTCTTTACACATGATGTCTAGATTTCTGCCAAATTTTGGACAAAATCCGTATATGGGAAGTATGTCTGTGTTAATGCCAACGCGATAACTCACAAACTTAAACAGCTAGGTTTATGAAATTTGGTACACATTTTTATCATCAGGAATGTAGGTTTGTATCGAAATTTGGACAAAATCCGTCAAAGGGTTGACTGTCTGTCTGTCTGTATAATCGCATACTTTTGAACGCAATAACTTCTTTACAAAATTACTTTGATAAGTGAAATTTGGCATGTCGCCTTCTTTTCTTAATAGTAGATTTGTGTCCAATTTTTGTGTCAATCGGTTAAACAAAAGGCGTTCAAATTGCAAATTTCGTTTTCTTTATCTTACACCCAGCCCTATTGGTAATCACGCCGGCTTCTAATTCCACTTCCGCGTTGGACGACCTTCGGAAATCGTGGTATGAAGTTTCGCTTATTTTTTCCTCCACTGCGTTAGGGTTTCTTGTTCGTTTAACTGCCTTTTAGCTTATTTTTTATCTACATCTATTAGGGGTATACGAGAAAATTTAGGGGAGACCACTCCCGCTTTAGATTTTTAAAAATTAAACATTAAGCGCATTAATTCGAATTAAAGAGCATGTTTCTTGTCTATTAAATAAAATAAATTTATCTTTTAATTTGAAATTCTGAAGACCCGAGATAATGTTTTCCTTGGGGTAACCACGATTTTTCTTTTTTGAAGTTTAAAGTTTTTTTCTGTACTTCTCTTGCAACGTTATCATAAGTGATATCATACGTTACAATTAGACTCAAAATATTGATGTATCCAGAAATACTATAAATATTGTGTAAATTATTATGAGTAGAAAGCAAGATCCTGCCAATGATCTTCAGCATTGTTGTCATTTGATTTATCATTATTTGAAGTACTAAGTTATACTTGTTGTTAAACGTTTTATTTAACTTTACTCGCTTCTTGCTTGTGAAGATGGAATTTTGTAATCGATTATTCCCTCGATTTTTTTATAGGTTAAAGTTTTGAAAATGTGTATCTTTTTGTGTTCCCGATGACTATTCAAAGCTTTAATAGTTTAAGAAATTAATAATTAATTAATTGATGAAATAAATTAAATTTTTATTTCATGTCGTGGCACCACATAGTGATGAATTTGAGAAAAAATTTCTGTCCAGATTTCGTAATTTAATATTTATAAAAATGATTCATAATATTTATAATAATGAATTATGAATTAAAGTGGAAAATGTAGAAAATAATCAAAATAAAAGTGTGTTTTTAAAAACTCTATATTAAATTTGTTACCACTGTGTTCTATCCATCTTTCTGTGCTTGTATAGTTTTTTCTCGCTCACATTTAAAATTGAAAAACGCAATGCCAAAATTCAAAATTTGCGCGAAATAAAACTATCTCCGAAATTTCGAAATTCATTGCTCGCCCGATTAAAAACAATTGGACAAACGGAATCTTTCATCCTCTAATTCTCCTCCCCATTTCCTCCTCCTTTAATTCACCTTTCAATTTCTTCCTCTAATTCACCTCTCAATTTCCTCCTCTAATTCCCCTCTCTATTTCATCCCCTAATTCGCATCGACATTTCCTCTTCTAACTAGCTCCCCATTTCCTCCTCCTCCAATTAACCTTTCCATTTCCTCCTCTAATTCGCCTCTCTATTTCCTCTTCTAATTCTTCTCTCCATTTCCGCCTCTAATTAACCTCTCCATTTCCTGTTCTAATTTCATAAGAATCGGATCTGTGATGATGAAAGAGAGTGAAAGAAAATGCAACTGATAAGAGTTTTTCACCGAGGTGACTCATGCATAGGTTAAAAAAATAGTTGATGTTAGGGATTGAAAATCACCTTTCAGGTCATAGTTCTGAACAACTTCAGCTATGAAAACACTTTCAGTAAAAAAGTTGCTGGTTATGATGAAGCGATAATTCGTCGGGTTTGAATTAGTTTTCTTTCTTCAAATAGATAATTTTTCTGCAAGGAATCTATCTAAAATCGCTAATGTACTAGAGGCATGCGTTGGTATAGTTTTCCATTTAAGTATGAAGGTGGTTGTGAAAATTTATAAATGAATATCCATACTGCTAAACAAGCTTTATACCTGTAAGTTCATGTGTTTTCTTGAACCTTGGTGCAGAAATGCGGAGAGAAATTCTTAGATGCCATTATGCTAATGCGTTTGTTGGTTTGTTTTGAAGTTTTCCAATTCATGGGAAGATTCTTGCAAGAAAAGTGGCTTATGAATATCATTTTATATTCATAAAACAAATGGAAGTTGCCAGACAAATATAACATAAGGCATTCAAAATTTGTAAAAAGACGTTTTCAGAGAATTAATTGAAAACCTGTGTTCTCCGCAACCGCTTCAGCAAAAAATGATATCTTACATATTTTGCTGAATTTATTCCACTACAGGAAAAAACGAGAAAGAAGAATAATTTTAAAAAATTAAGAGAAGTATTTTTAAAAACTTAATATATGTGTAAAAAAGGCGAATATATGTTACTGTGAAAGACCGAAACTGGAGAATGTCGACTTTCACCGGTGAAAGTCGACATTCTCCAAATGTGAATGTTGACATTCACCGGTGAAAGTTGACATTCTCCAAATTTCGGTCTTTCACGGTAACATATATATATATGTAATAATCTCACTTAATTTTATTTCAAATTCTAATATTATATATTTTAAAGTCTTAATATATTCCAAAATCACTTTTCTAAAACTCCAGTTTCGTTCTTTTCCCGCTCTGATGGTTTATTAAATCTCTCGTTTTGACATATTTATTACCAAAAGAATATTTTAATCGTTTCCACGCGCACACAACTCGCGAAATCAGCGACTTGTTGCCGCCAGGCATTTTCCCTAAAACACTTACGTAATATACTAAAAATAGCTATTATTCCCTTCACTTTGATAACATGTCTATCTGTTAAATCCCTACCTGAGAAAAAGCAGGGATCTTCTGTTCACTTTTGGCTTGAAAACTTAAACGAAGATGTACGTACATTTCGTCACTCTCCGATAATAAAATGAAAATTAGTTAATAACTCGGCCTGTTTAATCATTTAACGACTACAATAACGAATACATTTTATTTTATTTATATATATATATATATATATATATATATATATATAGCGAAAAAATGGAAAGATATGATGACGTAAGCTATTTACCCAGATTAATCTATAAATCAAGAAATTATAAAAAGAAAATATTTTTGCAACCATTTTGTAATACATTCCATACATATATTTGAATTATAACACATATTTAACTATTCATTCATATTTAGTGCAAAAATTCTATAAAAAAATTTTAAGTTTTATAATTTAGTTTGTCATGAAGCTTATTTTGCATGATCTCAAATAACTCTTTGGACAGAATGAAAATTATTCCATAAATTCTTAATAAATCCACAGAAGGAACAAAAGAAAGCTAAAAAAGAACAAATCATAAATTCTTCTATAATAATTTATAGCTTAATTCTAATTCTTATTGAATTGCACTGTCGAAAGCATTCCAAACGAACAGAACGATAGCAATAAATAAAATTCGTTTCGCTTCAACAGATATAGGATAAACTTTTAATGAATAAATAAATGTGACCTTTCTTTGTTCTTGTCTATAAGGAAACCTCATTAAATAAAGATATGAAATTCAACGCAAAATAATCATATTCTTTCGATGAAAGTATGAAATTGCAATGATGATGATGCACTTTCAGAAAAAAATAAATGCTTAGGAATACTTAAAATAGCGTTTGAAGCAATTATTCATTTAAATGTAAGCTTTCGAAACGGAGCTATGTAATCTATATTTCGTGTATCTAAAAAATTCATATTCATAAATATTCATGAAGGTTTTAAAAATACCAAACTTCGATTATACCTAAGCTACTTTAAGCATATAGTTTACAAAATATTCATACGTAATTAGAAATGCAGCAAAATATATCAGATACAGATAAATGGGTTTTTCACTGTTTTGCTTGGGTTTCTTCATTTGTATTTTTCTTCATGTTGCCATAGAAACTTTTAAAATAGCATTATTGTTTCAATCTAAAAGACTTAAAAATGTTTTCCAGCTTATTTTTAACGATAGTGTCCGGATACAATAGAAATGGAATAGATTTTTATGTCGTTAAGAATATAAATCGCTTGGATTTTGGAAAAACGATGGCAGGTCTAAAAATCATTTTGAAAAGGACAACTTAAATCTTTCAAATTTTTGAATACCATGAAATAATCAAAATTTCGAATACTATGAATAACAAATTATTAAAAACTTCAAAGACAACAACTTTTCTATTTATGAAGAAATTTATTTTCTTTTTAAAATTTTAACCCTCCGAGCGGCGCAAACGTCTTTTTTTTTGTTTCTCATGTTCAGTTCAAAAGCAGATGGCTCGTATTTATGTATGTATTTTCTTAAACAACCATGGATAAAGTGTTCTTAAGATTTCAGAGATATAATTATATACAAAAAATCAATTCATTTCCTTCAAAAGCTAAGTTTTCTAACCTGATAGCTAAAAGTTCAAAATAATTGGGCGTTCAGAGGATTTTAAAATGTAACAAACTTATAAGTACCTGAAAGGCCGTGGTGGCCGAGTGGTAAGGTCTCGACTTTTGTTCCAGGTTCGAAACAAGATTCCACTGAAGATCCGCCATGTATGGGGCCTGTTGCACGTTAAATCATACGTAGTGGGCGTTGGTGTGGTGCGGAAGTTTTAAAAGAGGCGGTGCCAGATCAGAAGTTGGCCTCGTCATCTGACAGCGATTCAAAATTACGATATTCGCTCCAAAATACTGTCCTACCGCCACGAGAAAAACCCTGAACAGGGTTGCCTCAAACAGACGAGTCGAAGAAAGGAGGGGAATGGGTATAAAATAAACCACAACATTTGGAAACTAAGCGCACTTCGCTTGGCGAGTAGTTCGTTTTCGACCGAAACACAAAGGTTTCTGCCGGTTATATCTGCGTCAAATGAAATAAAGTCCTTTCCTTCACCCCAAAAATGCAGTGGAATATTCCGTTTCCATAACGACTGCCAGCTGCATGTCTGGTGTCTGAGGTTTTTCTCATGGCGGTAGAACAGTTGTCCTCGTGTTGCTTCTAAACGGGATGTTAATATAACCAAACTAGACTTAAGGACATGAATTTTACATTTGAAAAAAAAAACAGCTTTTAATGATGTACTTTTAAACAAAAACCTAGTAGGAAAAGCAAGAATAATTCATAAAATCTTAGGATATATTAATAAAATTTTATCTACTGTTATGCACGTCTGGAATAATTTTTAATTTAGGTAATAACAAAACCTCACTTCAGGAAACAATAACTTCATTCACAAGAATCATGTTTACCACAGGAATTAGCGCATTTGTTTGAGTTACAAAATCAGAGATATATGAGGTGCATTCGATCAATTGTTTCGAAAACAACATGTTTACTTTTTTTTGAAATCTTTATTTTCGATAAAAGACGAATAGCAAATGCTCCTTTCCAAACAAGATGAAAACCTATCTTGGTTTTAATGTCTCATTATTTTGTGATTAGTAATATTTTTTTAAAAAACAGAAACTTCTCATTTAGAAATTAATGTATGAAATTTACAGTAGAACTTCGTTTGACGACCACTTCTTATAAGGACCAAACCAAATTGTAAAAAAATTCGCATGACGAGTTTAAGCTTTGGCCGAAGATCGTCGTCGAATGTGACTTTGAGGGGTTTGAGACAGTACTTGTGAAGCCTCTGGTCAACGAGATTATGTGTTTGGCTAAAATCATGGGACTGGAGGTGGATAGCAATGATATTGATGAGCTTGCGGCCGAAGAGCTTATAGAGTTGCATTGTGTCTCACTGCAAGAAGATGTGGAAGAGAGTTTGTCAGAAGAGAATAGAAGTCCCGCATAGTGCGTGTGCTTCACCTGTCCTTGTTTATCACTCGTTCTTTTAACATCATTTGTGTCCAAACATATTTCCAAACTTTTATTCAGACAAATAATTGAAGTGACCAATGGGTCATTACCTGACCATGAAGTGACCAGTTCTCTTATGAACGAATACCTCTCAGAGAGTTTCGTAAATATCACTTCCACATCGTTGTTTGCCTCAAGAACATCGCAAATACGTGGGAAGGAGTCACCAAGAAGATACTCACTTCTGTTTGGAAGAGGCTTTGGCCGGAGAGTTTTGTCGAATGTGACTTTGAGAGATTTGAGACAGTATTTGTGAAGCCTGTGGTCAATGAGATTATGTGTTTGGATAATATCATGGGACTGGAGGTGGATAACAATGATATCGATGAGTTTGTGGAAGAACATAGCCAAGAGCTGGCCACCAAAGAACTTATGGAGTTGCATTGTATCTCACTGCAAGAAGTTGTGGAGGAGAGTTCGTCAGAGGAGAAGGGAAGTCCCGGATTTTGCGCTTGCTTCACCTGTCCGTGTTTACCATTCGTTCCTTTAACATCGCTTGTGACCACACATTTTTCAAAACTTTTGTTCAGACACATTATTGAAATGACCAATGAGACATTAGGTGACCATGACGCGACCAGTTCTGTTATAAAGGAATGCCTCTCAGAGAGTTTCGTAAATATCACTTCCATATCGTTGTTTGCCTCAAGAAGATCGAAAATACGTGGGAAGGAGTCACCAAGAAGATACTCACTTCTGTTTGGAAGAGGCTTTGGCCGGAGAGTTTTGTCGAATGTGACTTTGAGAGATTTGAGACAGTATTTGTGAAGCCTGTGGTCAATGAGATTATGTGTTTGGATAATATTATGGGAGTGGAGGTGGATAACAATTATATCCATGAGCTTGTGGCAGAACACAGACAAGAACTTATCACTGAAGAGCTTATAGAGTTTCATTGTATCTTACTGTAAGAAGTTGTGGAGGAGAGTTTGTAGCGGATTCGAATCAAAGAATTCGGACCTTGTCTCTGAACCACCATGCTGCTGATGTTCGTCGTGTCTACCTCGTCATTATTGTAAACCAGCTTGTGGCAACTTAGAGATTTTGCCGCCAGCGGAGTATATAAGGACGTTCAACTGAGAACTCTTTCTCTCTTTTGCCTTTTTATTTCCAGGTTGCCGTCACCCGGTTCCTTCGGTGATTGATGTTCTCTTCATCCATGTTTTGGAGTCCATGGACTTACCCTGACATCCTGAAGCGTCATGACATACCGTTTTTGATATTGTTGTTTTGTGTTAAATAAATTGTTTTATTCATACAGCAGCGCCTTCTGATGTGTGCGACATATATCACCACCCCTACATGCGCCACAAGTTTGTCAGAGGAGGAGGAGGTAACAGCGAAGCAACTAACTTCTGGCACATTAAAAGAAATGTTGAAAGCATGGGAAACTATTGCATCGTATATTGAGAATTATCCCCTAATAAGGAAGTGGTTATGCGCGCTATAAATTTATTTAATGACGTTGCTGTGTCGCATATTCACCAAATTTTGAAGCGTCGCAGAGTGATTGATTTAATAAATCTAGCTGGACAAAAATAAAAAAAGCATCATTGTTATTTCTTGGTACCAATTACTTTATTCGTAACTAAAATACCAATAAAACAATAAACTATGTCTAATTTAGACGATTAGTACCTGGAATTTTGCCTGTAATGGGGAAAAGTTTGCATATTGCGACATTTCATTTTGTGATCTTCTAGAAGGGAGATTATGGTTTTGTGCTATTTGTTGTCTGTCTTCTTTCAAAATATTTGTGTTTATATAAAGTCAATGTATTATCCAAGGTTAGTATTATTTCTAAGTTTCATATATTAAATGCGAGTGTTAACTATATTTTTTACTATGTGAAAAATATATGGATTTTATGTCATTTTACTGAATGTTATTAGGAAAGCAAAAATTTTCTCCTCAAACTTCCGCCTTCTATGTCATATTTTTATATGCCGGATGTATTGAAAAACAAAAAAAGAGTATACCCGGATCTGCCCGGATATATGTGTATTTGTGTTTTCAGGAACCATGGTTTCTTTAAAGAAGAAAACACTCTTTGATATTTGGTGTGTGGATAAAGACTCGAATAGTGTATATAATTTTGTGATTGAAACTTTAAACTAACGTGACTGTCAGCACGATATTAAATTTAAAGTTTCAATCACAAAATTATATAAACACAAACATTTTGAAAAGAGACAGACAACAAATAGCACGCATTACTTATCTCCCTTCTAGAAGATCATAAAATGTACTGTCGCAATACGCAACCTTTTACCCAATACAGGCACAATTCCAGATACTAACCGTCTAAATTAGAGATGGTTTATTGCTTTATTGGTATTTTAGTTATCAATAAAGTAATTGGTACCAAGAAATAACAATGATGCCTTTTTTATTTTTGTCCAGCTAGATTTATTAAATCGATCACTGTGCGTGGGTGCAAATAATGCACAAAGGTGCACACAATGCAGAAGCAATTTTGGCTAGACAGCTTTCTAGTAAAAAAGAACTAAGTGATTATCATTAATAATAAACTAACTATTTCGAGTTTTTTGCATATCGAATTTGTATTCCAGGTTGATTTATTCCGAGATAGAAGAAACGATGCAGATGATCCAAGCTCCTTAATAATGTTATATATAATTCTCTTTTAATTTAACGATAATTATAAAATTTGTTGAATATTTTTTCGGTATGGAAGGCATCATGGTATTTCACATTAATTTGTATGGTAAAAACTGTTTCACTTAAAGAATGTTTCAAGTTAAGAATAAAATTCTAGAACGAATTATGCTTGCTAAGCGAGATTCTACACTATTTTTTCTTTATGCCATTTACCCAGGTGGCACAACATGTTGCACGATATTGTACAATATTGTGCGATATTATATAATATTATATGGCACTGTACAATATTGCGAATATTGTTCAATATTGTACAATATTGTGCGATATTATATAATATATGGTATTGTACAATATTGCGAATATTGTTGAATATCGTACAATATTGTGCGATATTATATAATATTATATGGTATTGTACAATATTGCAAATATTGTTCAATATCGTACAATATTGTGCGATATTATATAATATTATATGGTATTGCGCAATATTGCGAATATTGTTCAATATCGTACAATATTGTGCGATATTATACAATATTATATGGTATTGTACAATATTGCGAATATTGTTCAATGTCGTACAATATTGTGCGATATTATGCAATATTATATGGTATTGTACAATATTGCGAATATTGTTCAATATCGTACAATATCTTTGTGCTACTGGGGTAAAGCATTTTTCCAATTGGAAGTATAATCCTATCTCTAACGGTTCAGAAATTAGCTATTGGACCACGATTAGAGTGGATACTTTACATATGTCTTTCAAAAAGCGTTGATATGCTAAAGAAATTCATAACTCATAGTAACTTAAAAGTACATTCTTTGTAGGTCCTAACATCGTTATACGTACAAAAAAATTGCAAACAATCTATCTCAGTGTATTGGTTTTGTTAGTCAAGATTTTTCTGGTATGCTTCTGACAATGCACCAATAAGCCTAGCAAATAATTCAGAAGCGAATACGATTTCTGGTTTGGTTCATTGTTTTCTTTAGTTGGGTGCAGAAACCGAATTCCTTCTGTCAGAGAAATCATGTTTATTCCATAGGTAGGGCTTTCTTTTTCCGTCCTAACAAGGGTTTCGCAACCCTAGAATAACATTCTTTGCTAGTTAGGGATATAAACAAAGAGCTTTGCTCCAGAATCGCTTCTAATTTTTGAGCACTGTTATGCTCCAGATGTAAACAAAGCAATTTGCGTGCATTATACTTTGTATTCAGGTATTCATGCTGGCTCCTATAGTGTTTTTATAATAGAAAATACGTAAAATTATGAAAATTCCTTCCATATTTTTTGGAACCTTATTTCTCTAAAGTAGTAACTTATTTTTAATCACTAGTAGTGAAAGAAATAATTAATTGTTTGCAATAGTTGGTTATAAACCAAACTTAGGACACTTTTTTTAATCATCTTTCTGCTTCAGCATCGCGTACTGAAAAAATTTCACTTTTCTTGATATGTAGAAAATGCAAATAAATTATTTGTGACCTACATGAAAATCTTAGAAACTTCACTCTGTCTAGCGATAACACCATCACAACTAAATTTCGAAATCTTCTTTCCCTAGAAGTTGAGGGAAAATACCAAATACGAAACTCCAAATACGAACCAATGTTCATTTTCACGTTTAACCCATGCACATTAATATGCTTGTAAAGATTTTCTTTTGCGCTTCTTGTAGATTAAGTCTCCCAGAAATCTCTAATTTTGACTCCAAACACGAACCAGTGTTCACTTTCGCGTTTAATTCTAGTGAATTAATATGTGTGTATATATTTTCTTTTATGGTTCATGTAAATCAAGCCTTAACAAAGATAAACTGCGCCATACAGCAAACGCAAAGCAATTTACCCTTTTATAAACTCATCAAGGAGAATAAAGAAGACGAAAAACTTTTAAGCATCCGTTAGTCGCAAAATCTAATGGATATGCACAACGGTATGGTATAACTTTTTTCAAGTGATAACTCGACATATGTGGCAATACACAAAATTTCATTTTTTACTCTATAAAACGAAAGTTGGATGCGTTTCAAGCGAAACTTTGTTTTTTGCTGCTGCCGAAGATGACGATCGTTTGGCGAGCAGTTTAGCGGTTGGCGAAAATTCGAGACCTTAGCGGCGAGACCCTACAGTAACCTAACCAATGATTACGACAAAACAAGCGTTAAGGCAGATTCAAGCAGATAATCAAAACTGTCTACAAAATATCTTTGCAAAATCATCTAATTCCTCCACTAGGACAGAGGATTTCTTTGATTTGGGTCAGTGGCGAATCCCGGGAGAGGGGGGTGAATATCGGGCTGCAGCCCCCTAGAGATAAGACAGAATTCTTGATTTTTATTAAAAACCACTACAACTGCTTGTTCTTAATATCCTTTTTCAAAATAACAATGAAAAAAACGTGTCAACATTGCTTTCTGGCTTGACAGGCTCGAAACTTTTCCTACTTTTCTAGTCATTTCACTTGTACTTGTAGCGTTGACGCTGTCGAAGACATTTTTTGTCTATTTATTTCACTGTATTTTTTATTACATTATAGAAAGTATTGTATTGTGCTTTATGATTCTTATTGTCAGGTGAGTAAAGTCTGTACAGTTAAAGTGTTTTGGTTTACGTAAGCCATGAGGTTTGACATTCTTTACGACGATACAAAATTTGCATGACCTCAGCCCGCCCCTCTCCCAGACCCAAATCCTGGGTTCGCCTCTGATTTGGGTTCTTTGTACCAAAATCCAAATTAAGACTAACAAAAGTAACTTTACCAAATGAAAGAAAAAAAGATTCAAACATAATCAGTATTTTGTACCTAAAGTTAACCTTTTGTACGTCATTCTACATCACTATTCCTCTCACAACAAAACGACATTTTTCCCATGCAAAAATAATTCTACTTTTACGAAAAATCTGCAAAAGATTTATACAAGGCATTGGAAAGAAGCTCATGGATAAGGACATACACAGGTCGTCCCAAAGGGGGATTCAAAGCCTCCTGGGAAAGCTTGCTTGGAAATAAAAATGCCGAAAGAATAAGAAGCTCACTCCCATAAGATGCAGTGTACTGGAGAAGTTTCAGTTCGAGTTGACGGTCCAGCACAAAAGTTGAGGAAGATAACGTTTTAGAAAATGTTTAGGAACTGTGGATAATTTAGAGACTCAATAATTCTTTATTCAATATGTTGGTTGGGAATAAACTTGGAACTGTTGTTCTCTATCTTAACCCGTTGTAGTTCTCTTGTATATATACTTACCATCTACGAAAGATTTTTTCTGATGGCTCGACAAATTATTGCAAAATGATGACTAGGATAACTGGATGCTTAACATTCGATTGAGCTACAATAATAACCCAGAAAAGCATTAATTCTATAGTTTAATCCTAATTAAATTCAAAAGTGGTAACCATTCTTACCACTGCCCCGAGTGATTTCAAAACGACATCAAGTTCCAGCGTTTGTCATTAAATTTCAATTCACGGAAATATTATCTATACTTGCAAAAGGCAATGTTTGTGTGCGTGTGTACGATGTCCAGACGAATCTATCGCACTCTCAGCTATGAAATTTGGCACACAGGTACTCGTAAAGGTGATTCATTGCACCTCGAAGCCGGAATTATAAAATTCTATCAAGAAAATTTTTATTTAATGTTTTGTGTTGTTTTGGGTAATTTTTGGCACGTTTACGGCTGTAATATCTTTTCTAATGATCGTTGAAAAACAATCAATGAGCCATCGGATAGAACAAACAATTTTCGTTCTAATTAAGTTTGTTTTGAGTTTCAAACGTAATTTACTAAATTTTGAGAAATCTTTAAAAAATAGTCAGTTTTGCCATCAAAATTTTATTTTTTGTTTTTAAATTTGCTGCATCCGACGTTCTAATAACTCTATTATTTTCTATTTTTTTCAGTTTATAACTGGAACAGTTTTGTCGGATTTAAAACAAGAACGGTTAAAATATCTTTTTCTGTTTTTTTTAATTAATTTTTTCCTGGTCAGTTGAAAGATGTTTTTCTCTAGCGAGCATTTTCTCGCGGAAGTTTCTCCGGAACTTTCCCAACATGCATTGCTGCAATTTCATTGACTGACAGTGCAAAACGCAAGATACGTCAAAACCTTCAAATGAATGACTTCGATTATTATTTTCGGCAGTGTCTTAACGTGTTTATGTCTCGCATACTTTGCTTGCTGTATAATAATCATTTGACGTTGCATTTTTTTAATATTGTTTCGAATTTACGTACTCTGTATTGTTCTTCTACAATTGAAATGTCATTATCGCGAAGAAGAATAAGCGGGAAAATCAATAATGCGTGTCTTCGGTTTTGTTTTCAGAACTTTTTCATATCATTGTGGGCGTTTTTTTTTTCTTTTTCATTTTGTTGAAGTCCTGATTCCACGGGCAACGCCGTGCGCGAACTGCTAGTCAGAAATAAAACAATATCGCAAGATTGTGTTCCTTATGTTTAAAATATTCTTATATTTAATTATCAGCATTTGTTATTGAATTTATTTAGTTTAAATTCAACTTTCATTTTTAAAACTCAACAGAAACTGCTGATGCAAGAGGAGTCTCTTTAAATTGGAGATCTTCCTGTTAATTATATTATGCGTATTTCGACTTCATTTTTGGAGTGTTGATTATTTAAAGTCTGCAGTTTATAAATTTTTAGTTTCTTTCTCAGCACAAAAAGTGGTTAAGATGTTATTAGTAAAATTGCATTAGGTTGCAACAGTTTTATTTTTATGCAATGTAGCGCTCCGCCTAGCCGTCGCATCAAATGAAAAATGAACATCAAAATTTAATTTAATTAAGCATTTATTTTTAATTCGAAGAAATTCCATGGTTTCTTACTGAAAAAATTGCAGAAAGTTGCTTTAAATTACATAAAATTAAGTGGTAAGTATACTTACCAGTGAACATTCTAAGATATTTTTTACACTTAACGCTCAGTGGTAAGTAGGCTTACCACTTTCAAAGAATGATTTCAGGTAAGTATATTTACCGCTCCTTATTTCATAAATTAAGTGGTAAATATACTTACCAGTGAACATTCTAAGATATCCTTCACATTTAGCGCTCAGTGGTAAGTATGCTTACCACTTTCTGTTTTCCCAGAATGATCTCAGGTAAGTGTATTTACCACTCCTTATTTCGTAAATTAAGTGGTAAATATACTTACCAGTGGACATACTAAGATATCTTTCACATTTAGCGCTCAGTGGTAAGTATGCTTACCACTTTCTGTTTTCCCAGAATGATCTCAGGTAAGTGTATTTACCACTCCTTATTTCGTAAATTAAGTGGTAAATATACTTACCAGTGAACATTCTAAGATATTTTTTACACTTAACGCTCAGTGGTAAGTAGGCTTACCACTTTCAGTTTTCCCAGAATGATTTCAGGTAAGTATATTTACCGCTCCTTATTTCACAAATTAATTGGTAAATCACCAAACGTTTGATGCTTTTGCATTTACAACATCAGTTTATCATAATACAACCCCCCCAAAAAACTTTATTTGTAAATGTCTCGGAGTTATGTCCCAGAAAGGGTTAACCCGTAACCGTAACTGACCATTTTTTGTGCTCGGATGTAAAGGGTCTAACTGTTACGGTGGTACCTGGATGATCAAAGTTAGAGATCGAAATAGAAATATATAACATCTACATCGTTTGATTAAAAAATTTTATAATAATTAATATTATCTCATTAATTAAAAATAGTGATATTGTTAAGATTTTATTACATTATTTGTTAAATTTATGAAGATATCCATTGGAAATTTTAAGAAATCCTACAATAATTGGGATTCTGACGTGGCAAGAACACACCATTTTCAAATTAATTGAATGGTCCTTTCAAAATTTCTACGGGGGAATCTTATTCTTGTTTTTGTCGTTTTTGTCGTTATTTTAAAAAAATATCTCCTCTCATGCGGAGATACAAAATAATTCAGAATAAAACTGTCAAGAAGATAATTAAGAGTTTCCATACATTTGTAATACGTAAGTAGTGACATTCTAAGCCTTTCGAAGTACAACGTCTGTTTCAGCGCGTTACAGAAGAAAAATCATTCCTAAGATAGCAGGTATATCATTTGTTATAAAGAGGTTAAGGTTCGATCCATTAAAGTGTTATCGTGGACGAGTTTTCTGTTTTGTTTATTTTGGATTCCCAGACCGTTTTCCGGTAACGCTATTATGAGAGTTTCAGGCATCTCAATAACATCAAACCTTAATATCGTCTCCTTCCTTACAATAGAATATACTAGATGTTCTTCTGTCACGTTTCAGACCCGAAACATATCCTACAAAAGCTAAACTTTTCAAGTTCAACCTAACTTCGTCTCCCCTCTGTATTACGTTCAAGCAAGAAGAAAATATAGAACACATTTCATTTCAGTGTATAAAATATGAGAATCATAGAGATCTTTTAAGACATAATTTTGGTTGCATTCCACTCTTCTTCTCATGGTTGTTTGACCTTTCTGGTAATGCAAAAAAGAAATTTTTTCCTATCATGTTTTTCTGGTGTCACATTCAACGTTGGTTTTTTTTTTACTTTTTGCTCCTTTTCAACTGTGCTTGACTTCTGAATGTTTTTTTTTTTGAAAATAAATTTATCACGCTTGAGGTTTATTGATGTTTTTCGATATTTTCCTTCTCTGTCATCAACCAATCAGTCAATCAATTCGAAGCATAGTTTCTACTCTCAATTTTTCCTCATAAATTAGAGACAAAGCAGCTTTCAGCGAGCATACGTCTCAAAGTTTCTACCTCTACTCTAATCTACTGCGGTAACCCTCCGAATTAAACAATCGCCAAATCCGTTTCGATACTGAATCAAGCGCCAAGTTCGAAGCAGTTCCTTCTTTATTACATAAAGCTTTGAATTTTATGTTCTTGGAGTTAGTTTAATTCTTTTTATTTAAAAGGGCTGAATAAAAACCCGGCTCATGAAACGACTAAATTCCAAAAATTCCAAATAGAACGATTATAATGATATATATCGTTTGGTTAAAAATTTACCGCCAAACAAGCCTTAGAAAGTCGCCAAACAGAGCGATAGAGAACAATTATTTATGACAGACTTTCCACAAAATGAGGATTTTATTTTAAGTAAGCATATTGAGAGCTGCATCAATAGCAACATCAAGTTTAATATTTTCAAACTATCCTTAATCCATAACATTAAAAACTCTGTTTAAACATTAATTCACATCTTCAAACAGAGAGTTAAAGTTTTGAAGTTTCCTATTGACGAAGCATTAAAACGGAAGTTGGTCGGTACAGCGGAAGTTCTACATTACCCCCAAATAAACGAAACAGAAAACTCGTCTATAGTCTGTCTTTAGCGCCTCAGAGAAAATAAGTTAACGCACTTTATTTAATAAATTAACGCATATTTTCTTGAAAATAACTTAAAGTTTTCAAAAAATGAATGTAACTTTAAACAAACAAGTAAAGTTTAAGATGAATTCAACCACATATTTAGAATCATTATGAAGTTCCGTAAATGCGTCATTCAGTTCTAAAGCTAAGAGAAAACAAACCCCTGTATTACTTCGAATTCTAAAACCGAGAAATTCTAAACCAAAAAGAAAATTATCTAAACAAAGAAATAATAAACACTTAACATTGTCGACAAGCCTTCCCATATCATTCTACATGAATATTCTAATCACAAGATGACCACCATTTCTTTTTAGAACAAAAATAATTCTGTCTGCTACAAAAAAAAACCACTAAAACCATGAGAAAAAAGTTTCAGTGGAGATCCAAGCTATGCTTATAGGTCAACTCCAAACAGAATTGGAATACCCCTAGGAAATCCCTGCACAGAAGAAATGTTGACAAAGGTTCAAGAAAATGACTCCCACAAGATGCAGTCCAGGGGAAATAGTTTCCGCGAGTGCTGATGGTTTCGCACAAAAGTTGAGGAAGATATTTCCTGAGCAAGAATTTTACGGAAATGTGTTTCTTTAGAATTGTGGAATTGACAGTTCGAGCCTCAATAATTCTTTTCTGAATGTATCGCTTGCGAATAAACTGGGGACAATTGTTCTCTCTCTTACACTTAACCGTAACTGACCGTCTCTTTCAGATGTAAAAGTCACAGCTCTCCTGGATTGCTGAAATGAGATGAGTAAAACAGAAATATGTAATATCTTCTTTCATTGTTTGATTTACATAAATGAACATTGTAGGGGAAACTAGGGATACTTGACCCTACTTTACCTTTTTCTTATATTTGTCGAAAATTTCGACAATAAGCATAATAAAAGGATATGAATTTAAGAATAACAAATGTACTTAAGCCAAATTGATATGTCATTTAAGCACATAATAAATGTGGGATTCCGTTCAATGAACAGAATGCCCCCGGAAGGTTTACCTATAAGGGGTAAGTAGATCGGGTTTATGTCTAGGGGATTAAAGGGTTTTTACTACATTACATTTAGAGCAAAATATTACATAAAATAAATGAGTAGACTTCAAGTTAAATACAAAAACATTTATTAAAGTACTATAGGGAGAATTTACAGGGGGAGAAGGTATATACACAAAAAGTTTATGAGAGTGTTGAGAGTTTATATGAGGTCATATTTACTAGGTGAGCCAGATTAATGAGGGATAGATGTTACGGGTTAAGAATATTACGGTATAAAAGATTTATAGATTAGAGAGCCATAAGGAAAGTTAGACGGGACATAGTTACTTACAACCTGGAGATCGGGCGGCTTAACTGCGCCAAGACTCACAACAGAGGAATTTAGAGATTTGTTAACATGACGGCTGCCTGCGGTGTGCAGCGCTGCTCTCAGCGTGCAGTCTGGTTTTGTTAGCGAAAAAGAGGGCGCTGCTCGAAGTTCGTACAGAGCAGAACTGTGGTTCCATCTATCGCCAAAAAAAATTAATCTAGCTCTTACATTTTTCTTTATACAGTGATTAAATTATTCTTTACGGGTAATATCCTACATTTATATATTTCATGAAATCACATAGGGTCAAGCATCTCTAGTTTCCCCTATTAGTTAATATTTAGGGATTTTTTATTAAGAATGCCTTTTATCCATCAGATTACACATAAATAAAAAAAAAACTCAGCATATCTTTGAAAATTGGAAATTCAAAGACAGAAATATAAAAACTGTTTTTTCCTTTATTCAAATTAATAGACACAATCTTTTTTACTTTTAATAGGGTAGTCAATTTTTGCTTCTTCTCACGAACAACAAAACATTTATTCATTTATTCTCTATGGGGAAAATTCTTCAGACAGTCCCCCAGCCCCAACCACTGGACCGATTTCGACAATTTTTGTTTCATATGAAAGCTGATGACGTCTAGATATGTCATTAATGGTCGCCTACCACCCACCACTCTTAATTTTTGAGATATATCGCAAATTATATAACTCCCTCGGCCTCTACCCCCTTAATAAGAAAATATCATTACTTTCAGGTAACTAAAATATATTCGCGGTGTCCAAAAGGGTCGTTCACAAACTTTAAGGGTGGGTCAGGCATGCAGTGACAAGTCATGCAACATGGAGCCGCAAACGCAAGAAACAATCCATTAGCCCTATTTGGTGGGTGTCTCATGCCATACGTTCGGCTCTTTCGTGTCCGTACGGTCGGCGTCGCATGCCATACGTTCGACGTTTTCGTGCCCGTACTGTCGGCGTCGCATGTCATACGTTCGACTTTTTCGTGCCCGTACGGTAGGCATCGCATGTCATGCGACAAAGAGAAAACTTGCATGGTTGAAAGTGAATTCGTCACTAACTTTTGTTTAAATATTTTTTGACAATGTAAGTAATAAAATTTCTGTCGATTTATCCGGTTTTGATGATAACGAGTCTCAATGGGGTTTTCAAAAACTGCTGCTGGAGAGGGATGGGGGTTTCGATGCTCGCCTAAATTCTCGCTTTATATTTAAATTGAACACTAGATTTTAGCTTAAAATTTTTTAGTTAATGAATATTATAGTGTCTCTCTCTGCCGTGCGATATGAAATTATGAAACTTTGAGAGCTGCATGGGATCTCACCTCCCCCGAGTTTATCCATGGTGGAGGCGACTGCCGGAAATCACCAGAGCTTTGCATCCTTTTGGGTAGGCCAGACCTGCATGCATACTAAATAAATGTAAGCAGTGAAATAAGCGGCAAATCAATGTGCTCTGATGGTCAAGAAAGATTGTAATGCTGTTTTCATGGTAAAGTTGTAAAACCATTCTAAAAAAACCATTTTTTCATATCATTAATAATTCTTTTCATGCAAATATTTATCTTAAATATCTCAAAGCAATAGATTTGAAAAATAAATTATCAGAGAGTAATTTGTTTGAATTTAAAGCTTGGGTGTATCGCAGGGAAAACTGGAGATGAACTTAACGGGTATCACATGTATGACAACCAGCAGGTCAAGCAAAAACTGCTTACTGACAAAAATATTTTGCATTTCCGAATTCAGGATAGAACAAATATTAATTTTCAGGAATAAAAAAAAATTTTTTTGGGGGGGGTCGGAAATTTGGAATAAAAATCCGACTAAGAAGGGCTTAAACCTGTGTTGTACTCTTTACCTGGTGTATCTTTTAATTTACCTAATTCACTGACAAAGAACATTCGGTAGGGGTCGCTCTTAGCGTTTGTGACCTCATATTCTATTGTATAAACGTCTAGTTTATGTCTGTCTGTCCTACCCTTAAAATTTGTAAACAACCATTTAGGACTATATCCTTTAGGATGTCTATACTATAACACAGCGGTTCCCAACCTGTGGCCGCGGCCCACTTGTGGGCCTCGCATAACGTATTAGTGGGCCTCGGAACTCTAGTCAAGAGTCGAAGTCAGGGGAGCTTTAAGAGTTATACTCGTTTTTTGTTTCATAAACAATATGTATTTAATCCTTTTGCAGTAAGATTTACTACATACTGACATATGCGTGCATATATATATGTAGGAAATTGCCCGTAAAGTATTATTTAATCATTGCAAGAATGTACGAGCTAGATTAATTAATTTATTTGGCGATAGATGGAACTACAGTTCTGCTACAAGCAGCGCCATCTTTTTCTTAACAAAACTCGAGTGCAAGCTCAGAGCGAGCAGAGCAGCACCGCAGCAGTCACTATTCTCTCTCTCTAACCCTCTCTGTTGATAGATCTTTATTGGCGTTTAAGCCGCCCGATCTCCCGGTCGTAAGTATCATGACCCGACTAGCTTTCTCATGGCTCTACAATATTTAACTCTTTAACCTATAATCTTTAATTGTTAATCTTAACCTCTAACATCTATCCCTAGTTAATCTAGCTCCAGTATAATTCTGACTTCATGTAAATTATCCTTAACCTTTCTGTACATATATCTCTTTTACCCCTTGTAAATTCTCCCCAGTGTTTTAATAATTGTTTGTTGTGTTTAATCTTGAAGTCTCATCGTTTATTCTAAGTAGTATTTTGTTTTAACTTTTAACCTGTTAGAACCCTTAAAATCCCCTAGATGTAAAACCGAAACCACTTGCCCCTTATAGGTAAACCCTTATGTGGTCATTTTGTTCCTTTAACGGAATCCCACATATATATGTAATAATTTCGTATGACGTATTCATTAATGAATAATAAACAGGTCGAGTAAAGAGCTATTTTTCATTTATTTATCAATATATTCAGATATGAGGAGAATGGCGGATACACGTCCATCTCATATAAGGTTTAGGAGCCGAAAGAGACCGAATACTCCCTGCGTTCTCTCAGATAGAGGATTAAAATATAGACACGTGATTAAATGAGGGGAAGCTATTTTTAGCAAGTTACGTAGGTGTTTTAGGGAAAAGTATGGCGCCAACAAGTCGCCGATTCATGATTTCTGTGGGCTCGTGTGGAAGCGATTAAAGTATTCTTTTAGTAATGAATATGTGAAAATGCGTGATTTAATATACCTCCAGGGCGGTAAATGACGCGAGACTGGAGTTTCAGAAAAATTATTTTGGAATACATTAGTTTGGATCATAATTAAGAATTTAAAAAAATATATTAGAATTTAAAGTAAAATTAAGTGAGGTTATTACTTATATATGTATGCAAATGTCTTATATATGTTTGAACTTTTTTTTACTTGTTTATTTAGTTAGTGGGCCTCAAAATATATTTGCACAACAGGTGGTCCGCACAATCAAAAGGGTTGGGAACCACTGCTATAACAGATTTCGAAAATTGATTGAGAGAGAAAGAATATTGGATGATTTCAATTTTAGAGCCGGAAAACTTTTAAGAAAACAAAACATACTGAACACCACATATCAGAATGAGTCGAATATCGCAATTTCGGTAATAGCAGCTTTGATGTAACGGTAATTTATATAAACGATGCAATACATTGAACGATCCGGAAAGTAATCCGCAGTGGTAGAAAGTGTATCATTGATTCAGAGTTTCGAAGAGCCTTCCTCATATCATATGGTATATTACTCAGACGAAATGTGAGTTCCAGACGTAATAGATGAATCAATCATCGAAAGGATGTTATTAACTCGCGAACTTATCATTATTAACGGCTGTTTGTCTCAGAAAGTCAGACTTCCATTAAGGATAACTTTTCCTTGGGAGCTTTTACTGACCGAAAAATAATACATTTCTTTGACTTCATTTTATTTGGAACAGTAGCAGAGAAAAGAAATCAGATCCGAAGAGAATTCAGTGATAATATACACAATGCACCATCTGTAACATTAATATAACTATACACTAGCCACTCTCGCCGCCAGCACCAACTTTTCTCAGCATTGCCCCTGCCACCTCGCTGCTTCGAGGCTCTCAGTCACTACTTTTTTCAGTTTTAAATACTGCATAAATATCAATGGAACAGTCTATGAAACTATAGCACATTTCATATTCTTTGTAGACAACAAATTCCTTTAAAATTGCAAATTCTTTCAATAAACCCCATCTAATTGTAATGTTTAGTATAACTTTCTCGCGAATTTCGGCATGGAAGTCTTCAGATCCATAAATGCAGAATGATATTAAAAAAACAGTCTTCATCACCTACAAAAGATATTTTACAATATTTTTGACAAGCCATTTTGATGGAACTGTAGGGATTATTAGTGAAAACAAAAATTCATCTCAAAATTAATATGTTTATTCCAAAAAATAACTTCATTTTCTCATTTAACAACGCTGCATTTCATAAAAAGTTTTTTAACAATAACTAATTTTCTTGTTGCCAATTTAACAAAAATAAATTTAGAATAAAAACAAAATCGTTTGGTATTGATTGTGAATTAAATATGAACTAAAACAAAGATAATAATATTTATAGAGATGTCTTAACAAAATCGTCTGCTATGGAAACTAAATTATATAGATGTCTTCAGAAAATCGTCTGTCAATAAAACTATATTAAATCGCAATGAAATGCAACACAACTGCATACAAATGAAAAATACTATTTTAAACTTACAGAAATAAAACAGAGCACTTTGATTGGTCGTTATTTGAAAGAAGTGACGTAATAAATTGACGAAATCACTCCAGTTTTTGAAGCTCAGTAATTCCTTATTTTGCAATAAAATCTCCGTTATTTCCGTTAATATATTTCGTTTATTTTGTAATATCCTTTGAAAATTAAGGGTGTTCGGGGGTAGAAGACAACTGATGACATATCTAGACGTCATAAGCTTTCATATGAAATACAAATTGTCGAAATCGGTCAGGTTGTTGGGGCTGGCGAACTGTTTGAAGGTTTTTCTCCTTAGGCAATGTACAGTGGAGCATTGTTTTTTCGATTTCGTTCGAAAATGGAGGGTGGTGTGGGGCAGGCGACCCTTGATGGCATATCTAGGCGTCATAAGCTTTCATATGAAAAAAATTGTCGAAATCGGTCGGGTGGTTGAGGCTGGAGAACTCTGTGAAGGTTTTTTTTACTAAATTATTTTAAATATATAAATTTAGCAGCACATGTAGCATTTCCTTTTTATAAACAATAATCATATTATTGTCTTTGTTTTAATTAAATTTTGGTTTTAATAGCAAACGATTTTGTTAGGCATCTCTCTATATATTATTATCTTTGTTTTAATTAAATTTTGGTTTTAAAAGCAGACGATTTTGTTAGGCATCTCTCTATATACTATTATTTTTGTTTCATTTAAAATTCAATTTAGCATCAATAGCAAACGATTTGTTCCTTTTCTAAATTTATTTTTACCAAAGTGGCAACAAGAAAACTAGTTGTTAAAAAACATTATGGAATGCAGCGTTGTTAAATGAGAGAGTAAAGTTGTTTTTCTAATAAAAGTTTTAACTTTAAAATGAATTTTGGTTTTCATCAATAATCCCTACACACACATTTCCCTATTCCTATTTGTTTTATAAGTCTGTCTAAATCACCAATCTTTCTATTAATTCATTATTTTCTGCATTATGCAAATAAGCAGTTAACGAAAATAAACTAACTTGATGATTATCAATGATGCTTTCCTCAGTGAAGTGCTTTAAAATTTTCTCACTTCAACACGTCTCGTTGCATTTTGAGCACTAGTTGATACCGGTAAATAGAAATTCACGTGATTTACATTGCCTAACTTCCCTCACAATTTCCGTTATTTTTGCGGGAAGAAAACCTATTCTCAAACATTTTAAACCTGAGAATGCATGTTTGTTTTCACTTTCAGCATTTAAGCAACTTGAGCACGATAACATTAATTCCTTTGAAAATTAGTGAATGTCACCTCAGTAAAGAAGTAATATGTTAATTAGAACGCACAATCTTTTATATAGCGTTCTGTATATCTAATCTGTTTCTCTCTGCTACAGAAAAGCAACTTTTGAATTAACCCCTTAACTGGTTTGTTTTCTCAACTTTCTAATTAAATGACGCTTTCTATTTTGGGAATGCGTTTTCATATTAATTCAATTGAGAAACTAAAGGATAGTTGAAATGTATATTGATTCCACGTAATTTTTCTATCGAATTATAACGTCTGTGATGTGTTTTAGTTTTTAAGTTTAAAATTGCGATAACCCAATGCAAGTACGGCTTACGGGCAAACAATTTAAGGAGCTAAAGGCAACTAAGGGGTCCCAATATTTCTAATTTCGAAACCCTTTTGTTAACTTGAACAAATTTGTTGCTGAAATTTCCGCCTCTCTTTTTCTATACTGTTTTTAATTAGCTGATTCTCTTATAAATTCTCACCACCTAATATAACTTAGAATTTGAGACAATGACTGCGTATATTATCAATACAACTTCAGCTTCGCTATTTCTATGATACTGTGAAATAGTGTGTACTTCGAATAATCCAGAAAGAAATTAATATACAGGGCGTCCACTAAAGTCATTCTACCCCACATAAACTTGAGAATGGCGACAACTATTGCCACAAACCTTGTGTCTAGGTACAGTAAAGTGATCATGCACTACCGGTGAGATCGGTTACAGCGCCACCTGACGGCAAACAATGGAGTTATCTTTCCTATCTAGAAAACAGTACAAGATACAGGGGAAAAAATCAATTACAAAATTGTAGAGCATCTTTGATTTAGCACGAAATGTAAAACGCGAATTTTTTTGGCTGCGATTTCAAGCACTCTTACGCCAGAAAAGCATTAGAACGAGAACAGAACAATTAGTTATCAGCAGAAAAATTTATTTTCGGTGTTCGAAATGCCTGCGCTAACGACTACGCCATCGAGTCGATGTTTATTGTTCAAAAGATTATCTTTTCCCCTAGTATCGGGAGTTGTTACGTCACAGGTTTGGAAAATCGTGACCAAACATATGCGAGTTTTACACGTTTTTTTCTCAGCATTATTGCGCTCAAGGTGTCTTTTTCGTACTAAATCGAAGACGCTCTATAATTTTGTAATTGACATTTTTCCCGTATCTGGTACCGTTTTCGAGATAGGAACGCTAACTCCGTTGCTTTCCGCCAGGTGGCGCTGTAACTGATCTCACCGTGTAGCGCATGGTAACTTTACTGTACCTAGACACAAAGTTTGTGGCAATAGTTGTCGCCGTTCTCAAGTTAAAGTGGGGTAGAAGGCATTTAGTGGACACCCTGTATGTAGTGCCCGGTGGCAAATTTTTCGGAGAATCATACAAGATAAACTCATTACTAATATAATAAATAGCCCCGATACTCCGGTAACGCTCAGACGTCACCAACAATAAAACTCGCGCCATAGCACTGCGGGACGTTAAACAGTATTATTTCATTGTTAGAGAACCTAAATTTCAGTAATTTTAAATTTAAAAGAGTAATTGTCATTCTAATTTCAAATTTAATAGCTCTAAAATAGTGAAATAAAATTTTCAGTCGATTGATATAAAATTTATCTCGCTATGATCAATAGTGCCCGAGAAATTTTAAATTATATTAATCCTATATTTCAAATTAATTTCCGTTTTTTAATAGAAAGTAGTAAATTTCGTCAGTGGTATATTATGCGCGTGATATAGTTTGGACGCCAAATTGTATCTGAATGCAATCGTGGCGATGTTGTTTTCTTGCCAAGAATTAAATTAGCCATCCAGTGACGTGAATCTACCATTCGTTCTCAACCGTCGCCAGTTCCCATTAATTCCAGCTTACACGACGACTATCAACAAATCGCAGGGGAAAACTTTCGATCTTGTTGGAATTTACCACGATGAGCCTGTCTTTTCACATGGACAGCTCTATGTTGCACTTTCAAAGTCTAGGATTCCCAATCACGTTAAAATTTACACAAAGACACCTGAAGTACAAGGAAAATTGTTAAACAACGAAAAATACTTCATACGCAATGTTGTTTACCAAAAGGTTTTTTGAATAAAGAAGTATTTAAATAATATGTAAAAATAAAAAATATATATTTCCTGTCATAAAAAATATGTTTACAATTGGCGAAATTTAGTATATTGAAAAGTGAATACCTTCGGAAACAAAATCATATGTGACAATACAAATCTATATGCAGACTAAATATTAATTTTCACCAAAATGTTTAGGCAGGAATCAACGGTGATCACCCATTGGGACTATATCCCTGAAAATATCCTTAAGTAAATATTATAGGTTTCTGCAAGAATCCATGATCGACTTGCTCAAGAATGTCACAAATATCCAGATTATGAATTTGGTTTAGGCATGATAGAACAGCAAATAGCCAGGTGAGTTAAAGGAGTGTCTGGAAATACTTAGTCCATGTATTTCGTCAAAATACCCAGCGATCTACAAACACTGGCAGTCCGAATTCCTTATATATCTGGATTTCTTTCTGTTGGAAGCTCCTATTAAATCTGAAATGGAACCTGTCATAACCTTATTCTATGGATGCCGTAGAAAATGGGGTGCTATCCTAGTTTATCCAATATTATCACGCTGTCCCTATTTGAGAAATTATTATGATTTTAATACATGATAAATTTTCGAAGTTACATATCTGTATATTTCAGATGCGAAAATCAAGAGTGAAAAAGTCGAAGAAATCACTATTATTGTAAAAGAGCTAAGCGGTAAGATAGACAGAGACGAAAGACATTTTTCTGTAAATCTGATGATAAAAAAATTATTACCTATACGTAGATAAGACGGCTGATGCAGTCAAGCCAGATGGGAGTAAACAGACGAATCAATCCTCAACTTTAATATGCGCATACGTTGAATAAAGGTTCGAAATTGTGTTTTTTTTCTTTTTTCTCCCTTTTGTCTCCTCTTGGATTCAAGGTCTACGATGTGAAGACTGGCTTTGTATAAATTACAATATCTTCTTTTGTTTGTCATCTTCAAACAATTGCTATGAGTGAAATCCCAGTGAAAAATAAATTATTATATCACTGACTCTTATGGGATGCATCCGTCATAACAATGGAAGAAAAAGAAAATAATTAACAACCATATAAAATAAGTTGATCTGTCAAAGAGCTTTTTTTGCAAATGCAATGATGGGAAATTTGGAGTACGAAATCTTGCACAAGTCTCAGTAATTTCATAAAAAAGTCATACAGCATTTAAAAACAATATATTTTTCTGATAATTTGAATGTTTTGATGCGTCTGTTTGGTACAGAATTTTTTATTGTTATAACATTTATATATTCGCCAATAATTATTCAAGTGAGGTTAAGTGTTTCTGTTCTGCTACTTGTTGTTCGTTTTAAATGAATCTCCATCAAGTATACATGCAAAGTTCTCTAGCAAATCATTGGGACATTGCTGATGGATTTCCTACGGTATGAGAATACTCAATGAATCATGAATAAATATTAATATAGATTTTGCATATCTGCAAACATTTAATATAAAGGCATTTTAATAACGATTTATCCCTTTTCTATACCATAAATACTATTTACAAAACTATACTGGCTAGTAGCTTAAATTACAAAGATAATCAGCTTCCAAACATCTTCTGTCGTTATATCGAGGTTTACATTCATAATATTATTCACTTGTATTCCATCTGCTACCAAGCAACTTAAACACCATTACCAATTAACATTCTAAATCTTAGGTTTATTGAAGTTAACTGAAATATAATATTATTCCATGGCATTGTATGTGCGTTTGTCTTTCGCTTCTGTCTCTAAATTCGTATAATCCGAAAACAACATTTCTGAGTGTTAGAAAATCTTTGTCCAAGTTTTCAAAAAAATCAGACTAAGAATGATGCAGCAATAAAATAACTTATTGTGGCGAAAACTTAGGAATGTATTTCATGAATATATGATGTTTTCATAGACAAAATAAAACTTTATAACTCCTATAATAAATCAAGTGAAATATGAATCTCATAATTACCTGAAATTATATATTTTCAACCATATATTATTACTAATATAATAACAATACGTCCCTGTAATTCGGTAACGCACCGACGTCTAACAATAAACTCGTAGCTACACGCCGGGACGTTAAAAGAAATATTTATTTCTACTGTTAGAGCACTCAAATTTCTAGCATCTTAAATAAAAGAGTAATTCACTTCTATCTTCAAATTTAATAACTCTAAAATAGTGAAATAAAATTTTCTAATCGATTTGATCATGTAAAATTATCCTCTCAAGATCAATGCTGCAGGAAAATCTTAAATATATTAATCCAATATTTTCAAATTAAGTTCGTTTTTTAATGAAAGGTAAATTCGTCAGTGATATAATGCGCGTGATATAGTTTGCGCCAAATTGTATTCGATGCAATCGTATGATGTTGTTTCTTGCCAAGAATTATTAGCCACCCAGTGATGAATCTACCCATCTCGTTCTCAGACCTGCAGTTCCCTTAATTCCATATTATGACTATGTAACAAATCGCAGAAACTTTGATCTGTTGAATTTTACCCGATGAGCCTGTCTTTTTCATGGACAGCTCTATGTTGCACTTTCAAGGTGTAGGATTCAATACGCTAAAAAATTGACAATAAAATTAAGGTATACAAGAAAATATTAAACAACGAAAAATATACAAGTTGTTTACCAAAGGTTTTTTTTGAATAAAGAATATTTAAAATATGTAAAATAAAAATATATATTTTTCATAAATCATATGTTTGTTTTATTTGTTTTCTCCTTGTTAAACATTTTCTCACATATATATCTATTTAAAATCAAATTTGAAGGAAATCTCTCGGATGAAGAGAAATTTGCACCTTTCAAACCATGACGGGTGATTTTCTCATTATAATAAGTACTTATTGAATTCTCCGATTGTTTATAGTAATTGCAATTCCTAAATCCTACAACATCGCCGTTTTCTAAAACAACGTGATTGTTCAATGAGGAACTTTGAGTGGTTGACTGTTCTGTACAGTTTCTAGTTGTTTCCTCCACCTCCTTCATAAAGGAAAATAATGATTATAAGGACTCTGCCCTTTTACTGACGATGTTTTAGGTGACTCTGCCCTTTCTACTCGTAAATGTATGATTATGTAAAATAAAAAATATATATTTCTGTCATAAAAATATGTTTGTTTTATGTTTTCCAATTGTTAAACATTTCTCTCCATATATATCATTTAAACACGTCAAATTTGAAGGAAATCTCTCGGAGAAGAGACAATTTGCCTCTTTCAAACCATGACGGGTGATTTTCAAGATTATAATAAAGTACTTTGAATTCTCCGTTGTTTATAGTACTTGCAATTCCTAAGTATCCTAACACTCGTTTTCTAAACAACGTGATTGTTCAATGAGGCTTTGAGTGGTTGACTGTTCCAATCTAGTCTGTTTCTTCCACCTCCTTCATAAAGGAAAAAATGATTAAGGACTCTGCCCCTTTATTGACGATGTTTTAGGTGACTCTGCCCCTTTCTACTGACAATGTTAAGTGATTATGTAAAAATAAAAAAATATATATTTCCTGTCATAAAAAAATATGTTTGTTTTATTTGCTTTCAAATCTTGGTTAAACATTTTCTCTACATATATCTATTAAACACGTACAATTTGAAGGAAATCTCGGATGAAGAGACACTTGTCACCTTCAAACCATGACGGGTGATTTTCAATATTATAATAAAGCATTATTGAATTCTCCAAGTTGTTTATAGTACTTGCAATTCTAAGTATCCTAACATCGCCGTTTCCAATCTAACTGGATTGTTCAATGAGGCTTTGAGTGGTTGGCTGTTCTACAGTTTTCTAGTTAGTTTCCTCCACCTCCTTCATAAAGGAAAATAATGATTAAGGACTGCTCCTTTACTGACCTGATGTTTTAGGGATCGCCCTTTCTAATTGACAATGTTAGTGATTAGGTAAAATAAAAAATATATATTCTGTCATAAAAAATATAGTTTGTTTTATCGCTTTTCAACTTGTTAAACATTTCTCTCACATATATATTCAGATTTAAAGACGTCAAATTTGAAGGAAATCTCTTGATGAAGAGACACCTGTACCTTTCTTTCAAACCATGACGGTGATTTTCAAGTATTATAATAGTACTTATTGGAATTCTCCGCTGTTTATAGTAATTAAATTCCTAAGAACTTAACATCGCCAGTTTTCTAAACAACGTGATCATTCAATGAGGCCTTATGGGTTGACTGTTCTGGCTGTGCCTTTTCAGGCTGTTTCTCCACCTCCTTCATAAAGGAAAATACGATTACAAGGATTTGCCCTTTTACTGACGATGTTTTAGGTGACTTCTGCCCCTTCTTCTACTGGATAATGTTAAGATTGCTATGTAAAATAAAATATATATTTCCCTCACAGTAAAAATATGTTTGTTTTATTTGTTTTCAATCCTTTGTTAAACATTTCTCGCATATATCTATTTAAACACGTCAAATTTGAAGGGAAATCTCGGATGAAGAGACAATTTGCACCTCCTTCTTGAAACCACAGACGGGTGATTCTTTCTAAGCATTATAATAAAGCATTTATTGAATTCTCCGTTGTTTATAGTAATTTGCACTCCTAAGCATCCTAACATCGCCAGTTTTCTAAAACAATGGATTGTCTAATGAGGCTTTGAGGGCTTGACTGTCTTCTATAGTTTCTAGTTGTTCCCTTCCACCTCCTTCCATAAGGAAAATAATGATTAGCAAGGACTCCTGCCTCCTTTGCATTGACGATGTTTAGGTGACTTCTGCCCTTTCTACTGACAATGTTATGATTATGCAAAAAACAAAAAATATATATTTCTGGGTCATAAAAATATTATTTGTTTTATCGGTTCTTTTCAACCCTTGCTAAACATTCTCTGCATATATATCTATTTAAACACGTCAAATTTGAAGGGAAATCTCCCGGATGAGACAATTTGCACCTTTCAAACCATGACGGGTGATTTTCAAGCATTATAATAAAGTACTTATTGACTCCGCTGTTTTATAGTACTTGGTAATTCCTAAGTATCCTAACATCGCCGTTTCTAAAAACAACGATTGTCTAAATTGCGCCTTTGAGTGGTTGACTGTCTTGCTGCCTTCTAGCTGTTTCCTTCCAATTTCCTTCCATAAAGGAAAATAATGATTAAGGACTTGCCCTTTTACTGACGATGTTTTTAGGTGATTCTTCCTTCTAATGACAACGTTTTAGGTAGATTCTTCCCTTCTACTGAGGTCGTTTTAGGGTGACTCCTTGCCCCTTCTTAATGGACAAATGTTTTAGTGATTCTTCCCTTCTCACTGACAATGTTTCTTAGGGTGACTCCTGCCCCTTCTACTGACAATGTTTTAGGTGATTCTTCCTTCTTCTTAACATTAAATGTTTTAGGCGGATTCCTTCCTACTGAGCCACCTTTCAGGTGACTTGCCCTTTCTACTGATTAAATGTTTAGTGATTCTTCCCCTTCTACTGACAATGTTTTCAGGTGACTCTGTCCCTTCTCACCGACAATGTCTTTTAGGTGACCCCGCCCCCCTTCCCACCGACAATGTTTTTAGTGACCTTCCATTCCTCACTGACAATGTTTTAGTGACTCTGCCTACTGACAATGTTTTTAGGTGACTCTGCCCTTTCTACTGACAATGTTTTAGGTGACTTTTCCTTTCTACTGACAATGTTTTAGGTGATTCTTCCCTTTTCTACTGACAATGCTTTAGGTGACTCTGCCCCTTCTACTGACAAATGTTTTTTTTTAGGTGACTCTGCCCCTTTCACTGACAGCTGCTTTTTAGTGACTTGCCCTTTCTTACTGACAAATGTTTTTAGTGACTCTGCCCCTTTCTACTGACAAGCCTTTTAGGTGACTTCCTTCCTTCTACTGACAAATGTTTTTAGCCCATTTTTTAACTTGTTATTTTGAGACGGTTTCAATGCGTTTAGGAATGACCTGCATACTCTAAATAATTATACGACCAGAGACGTCCAAAGAAGCAGATATGCAGAAATTTTCATGCATAAACTTTGGTTCTTGGAGAATAACTATATATATATATATATATATAAGCTCTTATACATAAAGTGAAAAAATAAAACGTGCAAAAGTCGAAAATAACTTTCTGACTACAATAAAAGTATTAAGCCTTGAAATAAAAGTGTACGCTCTTATATAGCACCTATTTTGTGTATATTTCTTGAACAAAATGGAATATTCAGAAGGTAAGGCGCCTGCTTTTATTCAAAACCAGCGCATTGTATTGTAATCTAGAAAAATTATTTTCAACTCTCTGAGTTCATTTTTTCATCGAATAAAAGCTTATACCTTAATTTTTTTATTTATTTTATTTTCTACTTTTGAAGTGATTTACGACACGAATATTAATACGACATGTTAGGTACATTGTAAAACCAAATTCACCTATTGAATACTCCAATATGAAACGTATATTAAAATTATTATAAACATATGTACAATTGATATATTTTTAAAATCCATTGAATGGAGTTTGAATCCTTTCGAAATATAAACTGCAATAAATTACGTGATAACTTACACCATTATCAATGCAATAGAAAAAAGAGAATCGATCTACAACTTTCTCTTTTGATTTAAGTGCGAACAATGGCGCACATGAAATAAAAAAAAATCTGGCTAGTTATTAATCTAATAGAAAGTAAACCTAAAACACGCAGAAACACGTGAGCCATTACGTCATTCATCGGCAGCGCTGGAAATATAGCGTATTCTCTGTTAGCTCTGTAGTGTTGCCATAACCTCTACGTACCGTGAGGTTGCCACCT
>BGPR01001304.1:75856-93057 GCA_013235015.1 Araneus ventricosus | reverse complement strand
AAAATAAAAAAGATCAATAAAAAGTCGTCTGCTGCTGTGTTTTCATTGGCCGCAAGTATTTACCTTGTAATTAGTTTTATTAATTCCATTCAGGTCACTGGCCGTTGAATTCAATTGATTTTTTTCAAGTGAGCATGTTTTGCAAGTAACAATGTTTGTACTCCTTTCTTTATTTCTAAAGATTTTTTTTTGTATACAACAGTCTGGAGTGCAAAGATTTGTTCCTTTTTTTTCTTTTCACGAAAAGCTCCCTTTGATTTCTTTTTCCTTCAGTTTCTAAAAAGAAGAAAAAAAAACAGTCTGTAGGCGACAACTAAAACACAATGAAAGACAACTAATGAAAAAAAGCAAGCACTAAAAAAATAATTCTTTAATTTTTCTATCTTACTTATTGTAAGCAGTTTAAGAACATTTTGTTGGCTAAAGAAGTGTCTAAAAATTTAAGTTGTTTTTATAGAGCGATGAGTTTAAATATAAGTGATGATGACAACTAATTTAGTTATTTGTTAGGGTCTTTTCACCCTTGTATTATATTTTTAAAAAAATACAAGTAGCATAAAATCGAATTAAGAAGCTTGTTTCTGATGTGGTAAAAAAAAGTTTATTTTTTTTTAACTTTTCAAGAACTAAAACTAGACTTACCGGTTTTTTTTTTTTTTTTTGGTAAGGCGGTTTTCTTTTTTGAGGTCTGTATTCCTTATTCATTTCGTCAATTTTAGGATGCATGTATAAGATATAAAAGAAATGATTTAGATGGTGAATGAACTCAAATATACATTTAGAACTGAAAGATAGCCAAAGATTACAAAAATAGATAACATTTATTTAACGAAAATGCGGATAGAGATACACAGCGATAAGCGAATAATGGAGTTTATAACTCTGATGTCTTAATGTTGTTGTTCCGTTGCCATTCACTGTTTTATTACCAAAATAAGTTTTAAAAGTAAATTGTAGCCTTACATTATGTATGTATGCTGCAAACGTTGTAATGAATCTTAAAATACAGAAGAATATAAAAATTCCATAAATTTAGAGTAAAGAATTGTGTGCAGAGTATAAAACCCATAAAATCAGCTGTTTAATATTTTTTTTTCTTTTGACACCTTTCTATTTTGAAGGTTTGACTATCTAAAAAAGACAAAACAACAATAATAGAGGTAATTTAGCTGCATCATGCAGGAAAAATTGCGAAGTACAAAGATATAAATACGAAATAAGGGAAGATTTAACTGTGAATGAGTTAAAAATACATTAAAAAAATAATATCAAACAACGAGGAGGAATAAGAATCTGGTGGATGACGTAACCAGAGGCTTTCATCCATGTAGATTCAAAACCAGAATAGGTTTTCTGTAGATGAAAAAGATTTTAAGGTCTAAATTTAATTAGAATGTTCCTCTAAGGTCTCAACCCATTCCAGAACAAATTGGAAAGCAAAATATTTATCCACATAGAAGAACATGGATGAAGGCTTCTGATGACGTCATCCACCAGATTCTTATTCCTAATCGTTGTTTGTTATTATTTTTGTATTTTTAACTCTTTCACAATTAAATCTTCCCTTATTTCGAATCTATATCTTTCTGTTTTGAAGCTATATGTATATATACAAAAGAAACAAACAAAACAAAAAATTCAATAAATATGAAAAACTTTCATAAATCAATAAAAAAACCTGTAGAAAAGTCGAACTGAAAGTACATCCTAGCACAGATGAAAAAAGCTACAATTTCCAAATGAAAAACAAAAGAGAACAAAAATAGTGTAAGTATAAAGGAGGAGAAAATATGAAAATATAACACGTACGCAAAGAATCTGCTAACAGCTGCAACTCTAGGCGCGTTGTGGTAAATACAGCAAAAACAGATTGTTGTATATATATATTTTATAAACCATTAAAACTCAAATAGCATTTTCATCATATACACCTATAAAATCATCATTTAAAATTCAATATAGAATAATATAACCTAATAATACTCATACAATGAAAAACAGAAAGATAATAAGATTAAAAACTATTATTATGAAAAAGACAACCTAGATATGGAATTCCAACAATCAAATGCCAATCGACCTTAGGAATCGATTATGTCACATTATTTTGAAATTTATAGGCGCCAACCTTCTATGAGGGCCAATTGTTGGAAAAAATCAACAATGAGGAGTAAATCTCCAATATATATATATATATATATTATTTAAGCGATTTTTTTATCAGTACTCTGAAAAATCAATAACTTGAATCAACATGGAAGAAGTTATGACAATGAATTTCACTGTCCATGTCAATTATTTAAATATTAATATTTAACAATTCAACAATTTTTTTACTATTTATCATTTTACTTTAAAAATAATCATTTTTATTGTATTCTTCCTATCAAAATTAATTTATATTATGAAATTGCATGGGCTGTCGATAGTTAAAAATTTATGTCTGTGGTCATTTTCAAACAGATGATGCATTAAAAATTTGCTTAAGTAACACTGGTCTGCTATGAAAAAATTGTCGGTAAAGCAAGTGGTGTTTTTTATAATTTTTTGGATGCTGATTATTGGAAAAATAATGAAAAAATTCCATCACGTACAGTTTCATCATAAATCGCAATATATATTTTTTTTTACGAATTTAGTATATTTCGGACCAAAAAAGTATTATTTATGAGTTTGATAAACATATTTATGGTCTTAAAATAGTAAATTGGTGGATTAAACTATCAAACAAGAAAGAAGAAACTATTTAAATCCAGAATATTCCTCTGAATCGGTAAATTGCATATTAAACACAATATTAAAGATAGAGGAAACCAGTTCAAACTGGATACCTCTCCTGCTTGCCAAAAAAGTGTTACTTCCACCGCTTCGCATAAAATTAATCTTATGAAACAATTTGTGAAGGCTTTACCAAAAGAAGGTGAATGCTTCAAATACTTTTGTGACCAGTTCCCGGGTTTATCCGAAGCAAAACTGAAGGAAGTTGTGTTCGTAGGACCAGACATCAGGAAAATGATGAAAGATGAAAATTTTGAGACTAAAATGGAAACAAACGAAAGAAAAGCCTGGGAATCTTTCAAACTAGTTATTACTAGCTTTCTTGGAAACAAAAAGGAGCCAAAGTACAAATCTATTGTAGAAGAGATAATAAAACATTTCAAGATGTTAGGCTGTAGTATGAGCTTAAAAGTTCATTTTCTCGATTCGCACCTGGACTATTTTCCTGAAAATTTAGGTGCAGTTAGAGAGGAACAGGGTGAAATATTGCACCAAGATATAAAGAAAATGGAGTGGTGATATCAAGGAAAATGGAATGTCAGCATGATAGCCGATTACTGCTGAATGCTATAGAGAGACAATCCCTGCAAAGTTTACAAGAAGAAAAGTGACAAAAGAACTTTTGAAGTAAAGAAAAAACGTTACTATAAGGACTTGTAACTTTCTACCTATACTTAACAATTACTCGAACTAGGATATAAATGTAATTTATATGGATTTATGAATTAATTAAATTTA
Organism: Araneus ventricosus; assembly: GCA_013235015.1. Lineage (NCBI taxonomy): Eukaryota > Metazoa > Arthropoda > Arachnida > Araneae > Araneidae > Araneus > Araneus ventricosus. Next base: position 89,541 of record BGPR01001304.1, on the reverse strand, counting down.
AATGAAATGTCAAAATTTTGCGATTTCAACTGTTTCCTTCAAAATATGCAATCACTTTGTAAAAATTCCGTATGTGATAGAAATAAATGGATTCCATTTTTAGAATCAGCATTAAAAATAAAATAAAAATCAGTCATCAAAATTAAAACAATTTTCAAAAAGTATTTTTTTGTAGGCCTGTGTAATGGAATAAAATTAACGAGAATATCAAAATTTTACAGAAAACAATTTGGCGGAATTCATATCGTAGATTTGTCATTCCTAGAACTTCCAAAATGTTGTATTTAATTTTTTTGTTCATGCAACAGTAACGGCATGTGAAAAACAAGTGAGTAATGAAGACCTTGTTTTATTCGGTCGATTCATAAAAGTCGTGTCATCATCATCTCTCACTGAATCAAAACACATAGTAAAAAGAATTGCTAATATAATAGCCTACATCTGTCTCTCATTGATACGGTAACGCTCTGACGTCACCAACAATAAATTCGCGCCACAGCGCTGCGAGACGTTAAACAGCATTATTTTATTGTTAGAGGACCTAAATTTAAGTAATTTTAAATTTTAAAAAATAATTGTCGTTCTAATTTAAAATTTAATAGCTCTAAAATAGTAAAATAAAATTTGCTATCGATTGACATAAAATCTATCTCTCTATGATCAATAGTTCCCGAGAAATTTTAAATTATAATAATCATTTCAAATTAATTTCCGTTTTTTAATAGAAAGTAGTAAATCACGTCAATGGTATATCATGCGCGTGATATAGTTTGGTATTGATCTGATCTGCATCTGATGCATCTGATTGTTATTGCAATCGTGATGATATAATTTGATAATATTTTTTGGCAACGTTTGACAAAGAGAAAAGTGCTTTGTTTTGATTAGACATCTGAAGAAAAAGGAAAATTGTTAAACAACGAAAAATACTTCACAAGGAATGTTGTTTACCAAGAGATTTTTTGAATAAAGAAATATGTAATAATATGCAAATAAAAAATATTTCCTGTCATGAATCATATACTTATTTTATTTGTTTTCAATCAATGTTAAACATTTCTCTCGCATATATATCTGTTTAAACACATCAAATTTGACGGGAAATCTCTCGAATGAAGAGGCAATTGGCACCCGTCATACGATGACGGGTGATTTTCTAGTATTTTTAATAATTGTCGTACTCGCAGATATTCAAATTACTAAAATTATGGTAGAAAGAATGCTGAAATGATTCCACTACAAAAAAAATAATAATAAATTTTGAAAATTAAAATTTATTTTAAAAACCTAGCTTGTAATAACTAAAAAAATATCTAATTAGCCTAAGTATCTAATTTATAAATTACTAAGCTAAAATAACTATAAAGAACAAGAACAATTCGAGGAAAAATAAAAAAAGAAAAGATATGACACAGTTACCATTTATCTAATCTCATTTTATCTGGAATATAGAAACTCATCAAAAGAATTTTTTTTTATTTTATAAAGCATTACGCAAGATTATTTAAATTACGAAATTCCATTAAAATTTTAAGTTTCTTGATTAACTTTCCCATGAAACTCATTTTGCATAATCTAAGACGATTGTCAAGAAAGAATAAAAATTATTCCACATCGTCTTGATAAATACAGAAATATCGAAGAAAACAACACCTAAAAAAGAACAAATGTTAAGTTCTTCCGCTTTTCATATAACTCAATTCTAATTCCAATTGCTTTGACGCTTTTGAAGCTATTCTGGAAGATCAGAATGGCAGCATTAAATAAAATTCTCTTCGCATTAATAAATACAGAATGAACATTTAATGAATAAATAGATATGAAGATGCTTCGCGCGTGCACATATAAGGAAATCTCATTAAATAAAGAAGTGAAAATCAATTCGAAATAAATATATTCATTCTTGCAAATTACGAAATGGCAGTGAGGCTGAAGCGTTTTCGGAAAAATCAATACGCAGAGAATTTAAAATGACAAACTTGGAATGAGATTTGATGCGAATTTTCATTTCAATGATAGTTCTCGAATTGGAATTCCGAAATCTACATTTTCTGCGATTAAAAAATTCATAAAGCTATAAATATACATGAAGATTTTATGAATAGTAAAGCTCGATCATAACTAAGCAGTTTTAAGCAGATAATTTGCAAAACCTTCATAAATAAATTAAAAAACGGCAAAATGTTTTTTAAATAAATCAGAAATGAAAATAGATATTTATTTTTACAAATCTAATTGGATTTTTTTCCTTTGTTCATGTGGCTATGGACGAGTTTCCTGGTTTGTTTATTTTGGTTTCATAGACAGTTTTACAGTAACCTTCCGATTTAAGCAATCGCCAATTCTTTTTGGCAACTGTATCAAGTGCCAAGTTCGAATCAGTTCTTTCTTTAGTACACAAAACGTTGAATTCCGTGTTCTTTGAGTTTGTGTAATCCTTTCTTTTTAAATCGGTTAAAAAAATCTCTTAAAGCATTAAGATTCGAAATAGAACTATTGTAATCAGCTAAATCGTTTGGTTTAGAATTTAACCGCCAGTGATTATCCAAATCGTTTGGTTACAGAATTAACTGCCAAACAAATCTTGGATGGCGATAAAAAGAGCGATAAAGAATAATTTTGGCAACCTTTCAACTAAATTAGGCTCTTATTTTAAGTAAACATTGAGCTCTACAACAATAGAAATATTAAATTTAATATTTCAAAGTATTCTTAAGGCATAACATTAAAAAGCTCCATTTAAACATTAATTAATATCCTCAAACAGAGTGCTGAAATTTTGAAGATTCCCGTTGATTTAACATTATCACCGGAAGCGGAAATTACACGCGGAAGTCCTACTTACATGCAAATAAACAAACCAGAAAACTCGTCCATAGGAAATAAAAAAAAAGTTAACTGCAGAAGCTTTTATTTCATTTAAATGACTAAAAATTATTCAGATATGTAATTTTATAGTAATGATATACGTATCAAACAGAGAAAGAATCAAGAAGTTTTTAAGTCGTTAAAGGTACAAATCGCTTCAGAAAAGAAAACACAACAGCTAAAAATTGCCGTTTATATAAAAAACAAATAAATTCAACTTCTATATTCAATAACACATCTAAGAATATAAAATACTATAATCTGTTATTTTTGTTTAATTGTGATGAAAAATTATTTTTTTAGCGGGGAAGGTCGGAGTTTTGAATTTTAGGCAGTGTTCAGGATTTATAATTTGCAAATCCTTTAATTTTTACTTTTAAACAAAAATTTAAGGTTACATAGTACCCTAAAAATGACAAAAATATCGATTTTTTTTTTTTTTGCATTTTTCGATGGCCATACGATTGGGAAACTTCACTCAAAATTTTAGATCTGATATCCAAATAGTTTTAAAGATTTTTAAGTTTTTTTAGTGTTGTTAGTCTCAAAATCAGACAGAGTGGTTAGTTTCGTTTTCATTTGGAAGAATTTTCCCATTCTTAAACTAAATTAATTAAAAATATTTTGTGAATAAATCAATTCCTTGGGCGAAATGGTTATCATAACTTCATTGTTCACAAACCGAATCGTTTCTGTTTGTTTATATTCTGCGTTCTTATTGAGTTCTCATTACTAGTTAACTGATATTCAAAGAAACGACTTTTTCAAGAGCAATATTAATTTTTACGTAAGTTTATTTTATTTAGAAGCTTTGCAGTACAATATTATTGTTTTTTATTCATTTTTCTGTTGAGAAAATGTCACTACCGTTATCGACTTGTTAAGAGACAAAATGTTTTGAAGAGCTGGTAGACTAATTACATGATATTTCAAATAAGAAAAAACATTTTTCTCAGACTTTTATTTTTGGCGATGCAAGTGTTTTCTATTCTCTATGGATTTTTTTTCTGTTCAAGATAGAGTCTCGAAATTTTTTGTAGATACTTTCATATATATGTTCTATAAGAATTAGCATGGATTTAGGCCTGAGAGTTCTAGTTATTTTTTAAAGAAGATCAACGTTCACATTTTTTGAATTTTCATGTTTTTTCACAAAAAAATGACTATCAAAAATTAAAAAAAAAGAGTCAGATCATCAATCCCATCCTAACTTTTGTTCCTAAGAATACAAGAAATGTAATTCACTTGAAATAACTAAAAATATTAAAAATTAAGAATTTGATAAGAGTTTAAAAGAAACTTTAAAAATTTTAAAATAATAGTTCTTGCTAAAATGACGTTTTTAAATCGGAATCCATTCGGTCGATTAATGAAAATAATTAGAATGTAAATAATGCAATCGATGGTCGATGATATGAAAAGTAACATATATAATTTAATAATGCAATTTTTTTAACTTCCCTATATCTCGTTTGGCGTCTCTTGGCTTTCCTTCTTTGGAGCCATTATTGTAGGAAATTTGTCGAAAAAAAATTTCAACTCAATCACGAAATTTAGCTCGCGAAAACGTGGCAAGCGAGAGCGTCAGCCAATTGTGCGCGCACCTCATGCGTGTGATGTCACCAATTCTTGCGTATTTTTGCCCAACTTTGTGACTCAGTAGTCGCTGAACTACAATTCCGATTTTTAATTTTTTTTTTTTGTAATTTCTGTTGTGACCCTTTATCTCTAAAATAAGACATTAGTTATATTTATAACATATGTAGTTACCGAGATGTAGAGGATCTCCCATACAACGTTTTTTGTTGCGTTTCGGAGTGTGAATCAAATTCCTTCCTGAGACCCCAATGGGAGGAACGTAGTCCTACGTTAAAACACATAAAATTTTCTCTAGGATAATTATTGATATGTGATGCACTTTTAATGGCACAATATTCTAAGAAACTCTTTTAACCTTTTGATGCGACATGAATATTTTGAGCATATCAATATCTTGTAAGTAATGTTTGTTTCATATTCAAAAGAGATCTCAATTTATGTAACCTTTGAGATTAAAATTGGAATTCTGTAATTTTTTAATATTATTTTAAAATTCAATGTGGCAGTTCGAATTTTGGGTATTTTTGCAACAAGGGATTTACTTTTTTCTATACATTAATGCTTTTGCCTCAAAAGATGCTACGAAATGAAAACCAGAAATTCATTCTGTGTTTTTGTTCGAAAATTTCAGAAACTACATCTTTATTGTTTTTGAGAAACCATTGTTTTTAATGAAAGACAAATAACAGAGCTTCTTTTACATAAAAAAATTTAGAATCATTTTAACTGTAATATCGCATTATTTTGCGATTTTCAGTTAGTTTTTCCAACTAAAAAATTTCAAATTTAGAAATAAATTCTGATTGTATTCTTTTATCGAAAAAAATATTCACAAAGGTACAAATTATAATTTTTTTTATTGGATTTGCACGAGTTGTTTGCGTATATCTTTACGGAATAGCTATTTTTTGGGACAATAGATTTTTGTTCTTGAAAGAGTGTGTTAAACGTTGGAGCTGCATTGAAATTCAAAATAAAATTATTTTGGGTTTTGAAGGCCTTATCGTGAGAAAAGACTTTTAATTTTATTCTTATTTATAACTGTCCATAAATAGGAAAAATAGGCTTCAAATTCAAAAAATCTCAAACTTTTTTCACAGCGGTTTATGATTGCAATTTCAAACGATAGTATTCTCATCTTCAAAGTATTTTTTATACAAAAAGTGCTTATATTTTCACCAAGAGTGAAGAAAACTGTTCTTACGCTTGTATCTTCTCTTTTCAAAGCTGTCCTATATATAATTGGCGTTTTCTAAAACTTTTTTTCCCTGTATCATGATATACTCACCGGGAAATCCCTAATCAACCGTTTGCATTAACGGGATATATAAAATATCCCAAAAGCGAGACATTCGAATGAATTCTCGGAATTATAATTAAACCTATCGGAAGTGCCTGGATGGAAGGTCAGGATGTTCAAACTTGAAGTTCATGGAGATACATTATCAAGTCAAATCGGTAAAACATCGATATGAAAAAGTTTCAATCGGTATTGTTCTACCCAACAGAAACAAAATATCTCAAAAGCGAGACATTCGAATGAATTCTAGGAATTATAATTAAACCTCACGAGGCTATCGGAAGTACGTGGATGGAAGGTCAGGATGTTCCATACTTGAAGGTCATGGAGATACATTATCAAGTCAAATCGGTAAAACATCGATATGAAAAAGTTTCAATCGATATTGTTCTACCCAACAGAAACAAAATATCCAAAAAACGAGACATTCGAATGAATTCTCGGAATTATAATTAAACCTCACGATGCTATCGGAAGTACGTGGATGGAAGGTCAGGATGTTCAATACTTGAAGCTCATGGAGATACATTATCAAGTAAAGTATCGATATGAAAACTTTTCAATCAATATTGGTCCACCTAACAGAAACATATATTACAGCACATCCACGAAGTGACTTTCAAATTTAAAGGTTTTATTAAGAAAACAGATGAATAGACATATCTGTGAAAAATATTGCAAAATGAAGAGCAAATATTGATTGTTTTGCTTCACTTAATAACCTCTATATGGATATCATCTCTAGTTGCAGATGCAGCAAAGAGGGAGCATGATTTCTTGTTTGCTCTCTTTATCATAGAATCATTTTGAAAGATAAATATAACTTAAGAACTCCGAAATTAGAACTCCGATGGCGAGTGGCACTTTGAAAAAGTTGGCCATTCGAGTTCACTTCCACTTTTTCCATTTTATTTATTTTGTCTTAACGTATTTTAATTTAAATTAAAGCATGAATTTTGTTGTTTGATTGTATCTTAATTGGTTAGTTAACTTCTGACGATATTGATGATGCAATAACTGGATGCTGCTGCGTTGGAGCGCAAAAGGTATATTGTTATCAATATCGTCTACTTCTTCTGTTTCTTCTGTATTTTCTTTTTTGTTGTAATTAAATATATTTCTTTTGTATTTTATTGGAAGTTGCTGCATTTTTGCGCCATTCTGTTTAATACAAAGTTTAATTTTTAATATCTCTTGTTAAATTATTTCACTTGTACTTATTAATCCTTATGTGATGTTTCTAAATAAATTTGTAAGTGATATTTTGCTTTAAGTCATTAATGTCCTGTGTTTTTGTTCGATACATGACATTCGTAATATAACCGTACAGAAAGATACACATCCCAAGATATACATATTGCGCCTTTTCTTGAGGTGTAGTCATTTTTAAGGGTTTTTTCCCAACAGTCTCTATTACATCAATAGGGTATCTGAAATACAAAAATTCAGTTTGATAGCAAACTTTAATAATGACTAAGTACCTGGAATTTGTTCAACACAGCTCATTAATTGCCTTTTTCGTAATGTTTTTGAAATTTTATAAATAGTTTGTAAACAATCTACATAATATAGTCAGGAGGTGCATTCATGGAGGATATTACATTCAGGGCCGGACGAACACTCCGTTAATCCGTGCCCCGGCAAGGAGTTAAAAAAGTCTATGGGGTGCAAAACTGTCAAATCAAAATGAGAAAAAAATTCGCAATGGAGTTTCTGAATTAGAAAAGTTTCTGAAAAATTCCAAAAAACAATAAAACAATCAAATTTTATGTACTGTAATCAAATTGTATGTAATGACCACAAACCTTTCAAGGCACTACTCCAGTAATCTATAAGGTTTCGGCTTTGGAGCCGGAGGGTTACAGGTTCGAAACCCAATTCCACTGAAAATCCGCTGTGTATGGGGCTTGTTGCAAGCTAAATCATACGTAGTGGCCAAACGTCCTCCCGTTGGTGTGGCGTGGAAGTTTGGAGAGGGGGTGGTAGCTCAGGTGTCGTCCTCGTCATCTGACCTCGGTTCGAAATAACGAGGTCCGTCCCAAAATACCCTCGTGTTGCTTCAAAACGGGACGTTAATATAACTAAACTAAACTAATCGAGTAATCTATATATATAAAAGGCAATGTCTGTGTGAATTTTGCTCCAAACTTGAGCATTGCTCTAAGAATTTTACTAACTCTTTCAATAAGTGTTGCATCTGGGGAACTTAGTTTTTCTTAACTAAAAATAATCAAAAACTATTCGAGAACAGTAACATGTCAAACAAGATTGTCAGACCATGCTGTATTAGGAATTGAGTTTGAACCGAGTAGCAGTTTAATGTTTCTGAATTAATTAGAGAATTCGCTGAACTAAAAGTTCGTAAAAAAATTCGTCTGAATTATACTCCTGTAAACTGTTTTTTAAATGAAATATTTTAAGTGAAAAATTATTATAAGTATTTATGTCAATTACTGATTTACACTGTTTTTGTTTCTTTTTGGACGTTCGCTAAAAAATGTAAAAATATATCTTTAATAATTTACCAACATATCTTTTTTCAGAGTGCACATTGTAGTTCCATAGGGGAGAAATTTTTAATTTCAGTAAGGAGCTGATCAAAGGCTAAATCCGACCCTTAGTGCATTTTCTGTTATTTTTTCAGCAAAAACAACCAGTAGTTTTTGACTGAAAAAAAATTCCTTTTCAAAACGTGACACAGAAATAACAAAGAGTGAGTTATTTATATGACTTCACTGAAAATGTTCAGCACTTCCGAAATAGTGCTTTCTTCACATTTTCTTTCGGAAGTGCTAAACATAACTTATTCCTGAAGTGATGTTTCATGAAAGAAGATTTGGTAACATGTATAAATAGTTTCTTCCTTGTCAACTGTTAACCGTAGACAACAGATACGGAGAGAAAGATCGTATTTTTTTACTTCAAACATTTATTGCAAACTGTAGCAAATCCATTCAATTTTTTTCTAAAAATAGACGCATTTTTATGATTTGTATCGCCCAAAAAGGCATTTAAAGCTGCTGACTTGTCCGTTTTATTTCCGATTTGAACGTTTTGTTACGTTAAAAGGATACAAGATGAAACAGGATCTCACTTTTTACTTTCTCGTATACGAAGTATACAAAGAGAAAGTAATGTAATCGTCAAAAAATTCCAACTCGAGATTTTGACAAATCTCCACGTTTTAGACCTCCCTGAGTCCGAAAAACACAATTTTCGAATTATGTCTGTCTGTGAACACGATAACTCGAAAACTATTAGAGCTACGGGGATGAAATTTGGTATGTGATTTCTGTACATAATTTGTAGGTTTCTACCAAATGTTGGACAAAATCCGTCCAAGGAAGTCTGTCTGTCCGCGGTCATGCGAACACTAGAACTCAAAAACTTGAAGCTAGATGGATAAACAATTTTACAAAGTTTTATCATCAGGAATGCAGGTCCGTATAAAATTTTGGTCCAAATCCGTCAAAGGGTTGACTGTCTACGGTCTGTATAATTTACTTTTGATGAGAATCCGTAATCTCCACGCGCATGCCTACTGGAAGCAATCTTCTGCGCTCGCGAAAGAACAGAATTTCATTACGGAGTAGTGGATTACGTCAGTTTGTCCTTGAGCCTGTAAGAGCGGAAAATCGTTACGCATCTCTTTGAATTTGATTCTTTACCTAGATATTTTCCAATCACTATATTGAAAAACCTTCCGATAGTCATTGGATTTTGGGTAACAATAGGTTCGAATTTTTAGCCACGCGGGTGAAGGGCACCTTTTTGGGGAAGTATACGAGAAAGTTTAGGGGAGACCACTCCCGCTGGTTACTTTCTCGTACACGAAGTATACAAAGAGAAAGTATTGTAATCGTCAAAAAATTCGAACTCGAGATTTTGACGAATCTCCACGTTTTAGATTTCGCTGAGTCCGAAAAACATAATTTTGGGATTACGTCTGTCTGTATGTCTGTGTGTCTGTGAACACGATAACTCGAAGACTGTTAGAGATACAGGGATGAAATTTGGTATGTGATCTTTACACATAATTTGTAGGTATCTATCAACTTTTGGGCAAAATCCGTCAAAGGGAAGTCTGTCTATCTGTCCGCGTTCATGTGAACACTATAACTCAAACACTTGAATAGCTAGATGGATAAAATTTGGTACACAGTTTTATCGTCATGAATGTAGGTCCGTATAAAATTTTGGGCCAAATCTGTCAAAGGGTCGACTGTCTGTCGGTCTGTATAATAGATCTTGTTTACTTTTGAAACGAATCCGTTATCTCCACACGTATGCGTACTAGGAGCAATCTCTGTGCACGCGAAAGCTATGAAGCGAATTACGTCACTTTGTCCTTGAGCCGGCAAGAGCGGAAAATCGGTACGCATCTCTTTGAATTTGATTCTTTACTTAGATATTTTTCAATCACTATAATCTACAATCAAGAAAAACCTTCTGATAGTCATTGGATTCTGGGTTACAGTAGGTTCGAATTTTTTTATCCACGCAGGGAGAGTTGAAACGGCACCTTTTTGGGGAAGTATACGAGAAAGTTTAGGAGAGAACACTCCCGCTGGTTTAAAAAGTTATTCGTTCTTTGAACAGCAAATAAGTTTACTTAAAATGTCTTAGACCTTAAAATAATCATTTACGGATTGTAAAAGCTAGCGAAAATTAATCTAGTTCAATTCACTTTTTCTGAGACGTTATATTTGATTGTTTTGAAATCGAATTACATTTGTATGTACATTAATTATCTTCAATCAAACAACAGATTCCATTTTACCTGGATTTATTTAAAAAGTATAAGTAGAAAAGATATTATTTCCTTCATAATAATAATGTGAAACAATTGATAATCAATTTCTACAGCAATATTTTTGTTAGTTTGTGTATTTCACTACAACAACTTTTTTACTTTCTCGTATACGAAGTACACAAAGAGAAAGTATTGTAATCGTTAAAAAAATTCGAACTCGAGATTTTGACGAATCTCCACGTTTTAGACCTCCCTGAGTCCGAAAAACACAATTTTGGAATCATGTCTGTCTGTGTGTCTGTGAACACGATAACTCGAAAACTATTAGAGATACGGGGATGAAATTTGGTATCTGAACTTGACACATAATTTGTAGGTCCGTATCAAATTTTGTGCCAAATCCGTCAAAAGGTTGACTGTCTGTCGGTCTGTATAAGCGCATCTCCAATGAGTCCGCTATCTCCACACGCATGCGTATTGAACGCAATCTTCTGTGCACGATATTTATTGACTCCTGCTTGGCGCTTTTTTTTTCATCCGATTCTCCATGCGCATGCGTACTTGGTAGCAATCTGTGCACGCGGAAGGATTGTCCTTGAGCCAAGAAAGAGTAGAAATCGGTATTCATTTAATCGGAACGCATCTCTTCGAATTTGATTTTTTACCTAAATATTTTCTGATAGTCATTGGATCCTGGGTTACAATAGGTTCGAATTTTTTTATCCACGCGGGACGAGGGGAAACAGCACCTTTTTCGAGAAGTATACGAGAAAGTTTAGGGGAGACCACTCCCGCTGGTTTCAATGCGAGACTATATTGAAGATGCCTTTTTGATATAACAACCTTTATATAGAAAACTTTTAAGATTTTTTCAATCTACTAGTATTGTATAAGAGACACTCGCATTTGTGACCAGGGTGGCCGAGTGGTCATGGCATCAGAGTCGCATACATCGCTGGTGTCTCTCTCCCATCCCCCTACGCCCGATTCCTGTCCGTCCAAACAGAACAGAATGGAAGCTGTAGCGAGTGTATATAGGTTGTTGTAAATGAAAGATGAATTGGTTTGTAGATAATGTGTGTGGATCTGTAGTAAATTGAAATGATCGGGATGTGTGAGGGATGCCACCGACCCGGCACCTCTGATTCGCAGTGTGCGACGAGGGTTCGAATCCCTCTCCTGGCAACGCTGTTTTTTAAAAACTTTTAATTCACATCATTTATTTCATGTTTGCAAAAATGGAACTTTGTAATCAATTTTTCGTGCACTCCTGTGTGGCCTAATAGTAATGCCTCGACAACTGAGCCGATGGTTCCAGGCTCGAAACCCAATTCCACTGAAAATCCGCTGTCTTTGTGGGTATGTTGCATGCAAAATCATACGTAGGGGGCCAAACGTTCTCCATTGGTGTGGTGCGGAAGCTTAGAGAGGTGGGCGCAAGCTCAGGTGTCGTCCTCGTCATCTGACCACGGTTCAAAATTACGAGGTCAGTCCCAAATTAGCCCTCGCGTTGCTTCGATATGAGACGTTAATATAACTAAACCTGACGTACTGCAAATTTGAAATTTTGTACACTTGTGAGTTCTCGATTGAGATGCACCTTCTTAATATTTTCAGAACTTAATTATAATGCCTGATCTACCTTGAAACTTTAGCCACGTTCTTTTAAAACAACCTGTACACAATAACCTTACAAAAAATTCGGTTATTATATATAACTAGAAGATTCGTGCAAGTCTAAGACGGGCTTTCAGCTTGCCAACAATATCTCAGATCTGATTGTCACAGATTTATTAACGAAAGTTGGAGTAGAAAATCTCATGCGCATTGGCAGAGTGCTTAAAAAATAGAAAAAGCATGAAAAACAGAACTCATGAAACAATTGATACTAACTTCCAACTGGTAACAGAATTCTTCTAACAAAGTTCCTCGTGGATGAATTATATATAAAAGATAGTAAACGGCCGATACTCCATAATTCAACAAAAAGATCTCCGATAAGTCGAAAAATAAATTAATTCCAGTATAACTTCTGTTTGATATTAACGAAGTTCCACGTCGATGAAGGAACGTAAAATAAAAAAGAAAAGAAACATTGTTTAATTCAGCTTTAAAAAAACCTGTCAAATGGCAATAACGTCCGCTGGATACGTTGAAGATCCTATAATTTAGCAAAAAGATTCATTGTTCCCCAACACTCCGAGAAAAAAAGCAAACAAAAAATGCTAAAAGATTATGTTAGGAAAATAGATAAATTCTTTAATAACTCTTATTTTATATTAAATCATCACAGAATCAAAACTATATCCTGTGTGTATGCTAATTTGTAGACAGATTGTCTGGTCTGAATCTTTTTTGGCACGTAGCCATGCCCACACTTCTGAGCGTTACCGAAATGGTTGGCCTTTTATAATATAGATATTTGTATGTGAAATTGATGCATCCATACAGGAACGGCAAGTGTATAGTCACTGCGGAACTAAATCCATCGACAATCTAACACTATTTACCCATCAGTGTTTTCAGTCATCAAGAGAAAAGCAGAGAAAAAACTAGGGCAGAAAATTAGGTTACTTTACATCTTTTTCCAATCCGAAGTATGTCTCTTCGCACAGAAGAAAAACAACCTCGTAAAGCTCTGCATTTTCAACCAGATTAAATATCCGTCCGCTGCGCAGACGCAGTAACAAAGCTCACGTTTTTCTCCCACGTGTTTAAAGCGATGGATATTGTCAAAGTGCAATACTAGGGATGTTAGAAGCGGAGTTATAAGCGTTTGTCTCCTGAGAAAAATTATTTGGCAGGTCCAAAATGTAAAAACAAACTAGAAAATGAAAGATAAATAAGAAAATAATTAAAAATAGTTCTTTGTTGTACTTAAATTTGATTTTTTAAATTTAAAATCCAAATGAATTTTTCGATAATTTTTGCTTAAAAATGTCGAAGAATCTGACACAAGGCGCTTACAAATCTTCTGTGGTCCCAATACCTTAAGATCCTATTTGGATTCGCATCTAATTCTTTAAAGAGCCCGGATTTAAAATAAAATACAGGTAGTTCAATAGAACATAACTTCTTAAAAATTATCATTAATTGCATCCTCATTTAAAAATATTATATATATATATATATTGTGTTTCTTGTATGTTATTGAATTTTTGTTTC
>BGPR01001304.1:57560-70045 GCA_013235015.1 Araneus ventricosus | reverse complement strand
CAAAACCTTTGTTCCGGTTACGTATTGCTATTATCTAAAATATCTTTGCTATTTTTTTTTATTAAATTATCGGTATTTTTCGTAATCCAAGACCATTCCACTGCTCGCGCAAATGTCGTATGTTCACTCCATACCATTTTTAAAGCTCTCCATTTAGCAAGTCATTCACTACCCTTCACACCTCCAAATCCATTCCTACAGTCCCATCTCCGATTTCCTCAGTGAACCACACTCCCAAGGTCCCCCACACATATATCTCCTTAGGTTTTTTATGGCCTGGGAGTCCAAATGGAGTGTTGATATCGGGACAGGATAGGAATCACTTTTCAGATCATAACTTACAGTAATTTTTTTGCTGTCAAAAAATATATAAGTAGTTTGTTATGATAAGGTGATAATTACCCTAATTAAATTTTCTCTCTATATTCAATCGTACCGGAGCTATGCGGAAAAGATAAATTGGGGGGGGGGGAATTAAACATCGCTTTTCAGTCTAAGCAATTGCAGCTGTCTGAAAAGTTTCACTACAAAAGTTTTTCTATATAATTAGGGAAGTTTTTGCTTAATTTGAATTTTGTTTCTTTCTTCAACTATAAGGGAATTATGGAGAAAAGAACATTTCAACCCCCACCGTTTCCACCCCGTTTGAGCTGGATAGCCTATTTACGAACTTGACCGAGATTTTCACAGTCCTTACAACATATCCCTAGCCCGTTAAAATCTAATCAAAACTACTCTAGTTGTCGTGTTTACAAGATAACATGGGGAAAGCGTTATCATACACATATATAAACTTTTGAAAGATAGGTGATTTGGGGTTCTAGGGGTCATGATCTGTGAAGATCCGCAGAAATTTTCCGGAAATCGTGTCATGAGAACCACTGCAATAGGTAGACTTCCTATAAGGAATCTACCTAATTCATGACACTGCACAAATTTAACATCATCATACGTTAGATGGTTAATCTCAATTCTAAGATTTTGAAGAATACAATTTTCTCTCAAATAAACAGATTTAAAAGAATCTGCAATAACCGTGTTTCTTATTTAAAAGCGAAAGATATTTTAATTAATAATTTACGGTTTAACGGATTTCCGAAAAATTTCTGCAACTTTGAAATTCTAATTAAAAAAGGGCTTGACGTTTTGTGATTATTTTGGTTTTTTCTCAATAGATGAGCTTGGTTCCTTGGCGTCCTCCCCAGTATTTTGTTGTGTTGTATATATTTCGGAGCCATTATTCAAAATTGCAGCATTGGGCCTAACTATGTGTTCCTTCTTCGCTTTTTTCCGGCGCAGAAAGTAAGTTTTTTTTCTTTTCTTTCTTCTGCTTTTTGTTCTAAAAAGCATAATGTAATATCTGATGGTTGTTATTTCCTTTTTTCTTTCAATCTGGTAACAGAGGAAACATTCTTTGACCTGACATTCAGTTTCCTTTACGGAAAATTTATCCAAATATTTTGAATTTTAGAATCCCAGCAGGGTGTTATCCTTGACAACGTGCATCTGCCGGATTCTTTTCTTATTTTTAGTTTCTAGTAATGGCTTTATATATACTTTGTACTGTGCTTGGTTTTTTCCTTTTGTTAGTTAATACGAGGCGTGTCCGGAAAGTAAGTACCGTTTCGTTCTACCGCCACCGCAGCGCTAATGTCGCTGTTCCGCCATCTGCACACGTGTCTCTGGTTCAATGTCTGTCCACTGACGCCATTGCAGCCGGATTGTGTTGTGTTTACATGTGTTAGTGAGCGTTCAAAATGTTTAAGACGATTTCCGATCCCCCCGACTGTGAAGTGTGTTCTGTAATACGGTTTTTGAACGCAAAGAAAGTTAAGCCAGCTGAAATTCATCGTCAACTTGTAGAGATTCATGGTGAAAATGTAATGACTGATAGAATGGTTAGAAAGTGGGTTCGACAATTTAATGATGGATGCACCAATGTTCATGACGAAGCACGGAGTGGGCGACCTTCTGTTGTCAATGATGGTTTGGTTGCAAAAGTGAATGAGAAAATTCGTAAAAAAAGAAGGTTCACAATAAGAATGCCTTTTGATGAATTTCCACAAATTTCAAAAACTATTTTGCATGAGATTGTCACAAATCGCTTAAATTATCGCAAATTGTGTTCCCGTTGGGTTCCGAAAATGCTTACAGATGTCCACAAAACGAAGTGACTTGGCAGTGCTTTGAAATTTTGTACCCGATGCAGTGAAGAGGGCAATGAATTCCTAAACAAAATTGTGACCTGTGATGAAACTTGGGGGTTGTTCTTGAACTTGAAGCGTGATTTTAGAGGTAGGCGCTTTGACAGTGATGACGACGCAAAAAACGGTGTTCAGCAGTGGCTGTCTTCACTGGCGGCATCTTTCTTTGAAGAGGGTATAGACAAGTTGGTTTCTCGCTATGACAAATGTCTCAACAAAAGGAAGTAACTGTGTCGAAAAATAGTTTACGAAATGCTCTTTCATGTAAAAATAAATTTTATTTTGAAAAAACATTTTTTATGCGAGTTTTTCCAAAACGGTACTTACTTTCCGGACACGCCTCGTATTTGTATAATATGTTAGATGACGTGTTCTATTACCTTCATGATGTGACAATGATGTCGCGTAAATTGATCCCAATCACGTTTCAAATAAATCAGTCACGCTATTTATTAAATCATTGATTACAGAAACCAAAGGATTCAATAATATCAACATGCTGGGAGCTTTAACGAAACTAATTTAGAACGTGAAAACACCATGAACGTAATTTTGAAAAAAAAATTATTTAAGTGGTTTCGGCAATCAGCTTTTTAGTTGTTCTTTGTTGATATTAGACTGTCGAATTACTTAAGAATTCTTCACTATTCGCTGTCTTAGATGCATTTTGGTATTTATAGTACAAAAATTGTTTTCCAAAAATCTTATTGCTATGATAGTTAAAATTATTAATGATGATTCCATAATTTAACGACTGTTTCACTCTACCGATGCGATTCTAGGGTTACTTAGAGAAGTTAAAATTGTAGGACTATCAACCAAACAGATATTCATCTTCAAAAAAAAATTCCGACCAACTTCTTTTTCTCGTTCCACGATCTTTTTTTTTTACTGTTGACATTCTGGTAAAAATAAATTTAAAATGAACAAAAATGATAATTTAATAAGAGATGCTACAACTTTACAAAATCTTCTGCAACTGATGCTACTCTAAGTTGAACTAAAACAAACATAATAATATACATGCAGAGAGATGCTATACAGTCACAAATATAACTTATTACACTTCGAACAGTTTGTAAATTTATATTAGAACTTATTTTTACACTTTTTACTATATTTAAGGATTATTAAAATCTCCCTCTGTATGGAAAGACCATTTTTACTTCACATAATCAACAGAAAGTTTAAAAACAAGCTACTACCTATATTGAAGCTTAAGTGTAAGAAAATTCGGAAGATTTTCAGTCAAAAAGAAGTTTCATTTATCACTGTTTCGGATCGATTTAAAAGAAGATAAATGGAGAAAAAGTCGGCTGACAGTTTGGGTGATAGTAATGGATGATTTACACCGATTTTATACTTTTTATTTCATTTTATGAGAAAGCTGTCAACCGATGTTTTCTTGTTGTATTTCCATCTCAATAACAGTCAAAATATTTTATAAAATTTAAGACATTAAGCTACAAAGGCAATGAAAGAATCTAAATTATTATTGCAACAAGTCGAATATTCTGTAAATAAACAAAAGGGTTGATAGAGGATTATAAAATATTGAGTTTCTTTAATATTAAAAATAAAAAAGTTTAAAAAATAACACAAATTTCAATACAACAAAATTTCATAACAAAAAATTCCATTCCAAGTATATATATATATATATATATATATATATACTTGAACTATATATATATATATATATATATATATATATATAGTTACATATTTTTCAAACAATCAAAACTCAAGTAACATATTCAATATATACACTTATTAAACTATTAATTAAAATTAAAAATAAAATAATGTTACCTTATCAATAATCATACAAAAAGATAGTTAGATTATATCAACGTATTAAATACTAGTAAGATTATTATTACTATGAAAAAGACAACAAAGAATTAGAATTCCAAAAATCAAATGCCAATCGACCTTGGGAATCGATTATATCGCATTAATCCGAATTTTTGGCGCCAACCCCATGCGAAAGCCAATTGTTGGAAAAACAAAAAGTATATATATATATATATATATATATATATATATATATATATATATATATAAAGATTTCATTGTCCTGCTAAAAGCACACGGTTGACAGTTGGTGACAGTTGCCAAGAGCGCGTTTTTCCATTTAAACAACTTTGTGTGCTACATTACATTCATAATTTTTAAAATTCCAAAATATATCCAAATATTTCAAAGCATTTAAGTATCATATAGATACGGTCACTTTCCCCCGCATTTTACTGTTGTAATTTGATCGTTTCTGAAGGTTACCATTCTATTCCTAAACAGTCCCGTAGCAATTTGAAAATAAAAATAATAACGGAAACAAGCAATCATTTTGTTTGTTCATATTTTGTGATATCTGGGCTTCGAGTGATTCTAAAAATTCATTGTCTTGGGGAAAGAAAACTGATGTTTCCGTATGTTTGAAAATGATAATTGTAAAAGAAATTAAACAACATTAATTTCTGCCTGTCAAACTTTGATTTTCGTTTTTACGGCTCTTCCTATTGTGGATACAAGATATAAAATATGTAGGGTCGAAAGGCATGATGAAAAGACACTAAGAAAGCTAACTATTTATAGCAAAACACAAAAAAAAACATTAAGTTATTAGAAGGAAAAAATATTCGCCCCGTTTAGAAGACAGATCAAATAAGATATTTTAACATTAGTTATTAAAAATTTCAGTATTTATTCGAAGGAGAATGGGCATACTAATATGGAAAATCAGGCTTTGTGTTGGTCCCATATAATGAATTCGGCGATTGGTTTAACTACATTTCTATATTGTCTATGCGAAAAAATGTTACATCTCTAGTAATAATAAAGGAGAATGTTTGTGTGTCTATGTGTGTTTATGTGTGTGTGTTTATCTGTGTGTGTTTATATGTGTGTTTATCTGTGTGTGTTTATATGTGTGTTTGTGTGTCTGTCTGTCTGTGTGTTGGTCCTCTATCGGCCAGGGCAGACCGCTGGAACAAGAGCTACAAAATTTGTCACAAACATACTTCAGAGGATGGGAATGTGCACCTCGAAGCCCTTTTTTCGAAATTGTAATTAGAATTTTAATTCATTAAAAATTAAGCAAAATTCTGGAATTTTCCCTTAACAACTCCCGAAAAAATAACAGCACAAAAATTATTAATACACTATCTGAAAGTGCAAATAATTACCTTTCCAATGATATCAATTAAGTTGCCGATGTGTTTGCTCGAATTTTGATGAATTTTTTAAAATATATTTTGGCATAATTTATAACAATACTTTTGATTGTTGCAACTCAACTCAAACCGTTTTCATTGTTTAAACAAATATTTTAATGCATATTTCTCTTTCATCGTTGTAAGCTGAGATTCGTTTGCTTCCTAATACATTTTGCTTTCATATTTTATTTCAGCATAATTTTTATGAATTCTGCAAACCAAGCTCTCCGAGATATTACTTTGCTTACTTTAAAAAATATACCCAGAAAGCTCAATGGTTATGGCTGCTATGTTTTCATTCTTTTCTCAGCATGTTTTAATCCAGCTAACATGGCGCTGGCCATAAAATGTGTTGCGTCATTTTAATGTTGAAATCAAATGCATATTTTACAAGAGGAATAAGAAAGTGAAGAAAAAACATAAGAAAGGCGCAGTTCGGGTCCGACCATAGATTTTTCGTGAAAGGTCGGGATAAAATCATAAAACAAGTGTTTCGTATTAATATGTAATTTAATTATCAATCTCTTTAATACAATATTTACACACACAGAGTAGTATAATGGTTACAGAATAGATAAATCACAAGCTACCACAGACCCTTGCTACATGCGATAAACTTGTGACTTATACATATTTTTTTATTTGTTACAAATATCACAACCGGATTGAAGGTACGCACAGAGAATGCATCACGAGAAATAAACTACCGCACGGATGTTGCCCATATGACCAAGAGAAGACACATAGAACATTTATTACTTACTCAAGCAAAACTTCAAGTTTCCTTCTGTATTGTGTTCAAATTTTTTCTTGCTCTCGTTGCTTGCAAGTGTGGAAACTCTCTACGTCCAAGAATGTCGCCAGATGGCGTTACGCGCTAATACCGGGTTTTTATTTAGTGCTATGTTCGTGTTCTGCACTTGCTTGTGATGATGTATTGTGCTGCTTCCGCTCATAAATAATGGATAATCTCTGACTGTTGTCCTTCTGACAGGTAAGATCAAACTTTGATTTTCTAGTTCGAATTTACAAATGTGAGAAGTTACTATCAATTATCAGTAAGGAAGTTATAGACATTTGTAAAAGGTGAAATTGTTTTGAATAACCTGTGCAACTGGGAAAAGAATATGAAAAAACAATGTTATCTGGGCTTCACAGAGAAATAGGCTATTTCTAATTGTAGGGAAATTTAGAGATTGGCACTCTTCCAATCTCTTCCTTTCTGGTTTTTCGCCATTTCTCTCTCTCTCTCTCTTTACTATATTTTTTAATCAAATCACTCAAATTCCTAGCGCGACTTTCAGCTTTCTAGGTATTATGTAAATGTTTTCATTTCTCTTATTATAAATTAGTTATTCACATAAAGATGTATGTTCTTCAGACGGGAAAATATACATATTTTAGAGTGCATTTTCAATCTAGTGCCTTAGTGTTATCTGTAAACGGAGTATATTAAAGATATTGAAAACTACGATTTAAGTATTGATAAAATGCGGAAAACGTTAAAATCTATTATTAAATGTAAAATGTTTAGTTTAATAGAGGTTGAAAGGCATTTTTTTAAATACCTTTTGAAGCACCTCTCGTTTCTAAATAGAAGAGCCACCAAAAAATCGCTATTTAAAAAAAATGTAAATTTTTTCGACTTTTAAATTATAGCCAAATGAAAAAAAATCTTGTAAATGATTTCATTTTATTAAGTTCTTTTATCTATATATACTTTATTATCTATATTTATTGAATCAATCTCACTACAGTAGAACCCCGCTAATCCGAACTAATTGGGACCAGTGCCTGTTCGGATTACAAAAAATTCGGATTACCCGAAATTCCGATGAAAACAGAAAAGAAAAAAGTTGTGTGCTAAAAAAATATATAAGTACTTATTACTACTATCTCTTGAATTCTTTTATTCAAAAGCAATAGAAAAAGAATATGTCTCCCTTTTCATTAGAATAATGGAAATGCTCCAGTATGAAGTGACGTTATCCTTGAATTATTGAATTAGTTTCTTCAATGTGTACAAAATTGTGCATGCTGAAAAAGTACTGTTGCAAAAGTCTTACTGTGGGTGTATGGTGTAAACAGTCCCAACACGCAGGATAATGGAGAATGAAGGTTTATTTACAAATATGCAGGAAAACACGTAGCACAGGTACAGGGAACAATAGTTCTTGCACAGATTAAAAATGTAAATAGACAACCATTCACAAGTAATAACAGTTCAGAACTTTGATATTTAACAACACAAACAGCCAACAAATAACTAGTAACGACAATAACTGCACTTTCAATAGCGCTCAGCTCACCAGCTTTCTAGCTCGCACTGCGGACGAAGCTCTCAAGTCGTTCCCAATGGATCAACACTGCCTCTCTGATCCAGGCGCCGTCCTTATATACTCTCTCCAACAGGCGTGACGTCACATGGAGTTTTCTCGTGTATTCAAGCGTATTCCCTTTCCTAATGAAAATATCGAGAAAAGGGTTGCATTTTCTGGAATCATCTATTTGTCGCCAAGGTCGCCAAATTTTTAGCCAAGTCGCCAAAATGGTCGCCAAGTTCGTCGCCAAGTCAGGGATCCCGGAAAAGGTGCTTGCCGTCACTCCATGCTTAACCTTGTAAAACTCTCTTCCCAACCGTCAGACTAACATTGCTGGGAAGCGACTTTCCAAGTTCGTAACAGTACTTTATTTGTTTTAGTATGTATATTTAAATCTTTTCCGGTAATCTTTTCAATTACATATAATTTTCGAAAATAAAATCGGTTCGGAGTAACCGGAATTTCGGATTAGCGGGATTCTACTGTATCGCAAAAATAGAAAAAGAAACTTTGGTTCTATGCCGACGATACCGGTCTGAAGTAAACCAGTGAAAGTTCGAAATACCAAGTGGAGCTATCCTGATCTCTTCTTAACACTTTCTGTTCCCAGATATTGATCTCTCAATCCGAATAACAATATTTCAAGGAACAATAACCCCCATCAATATTTATTGCCTGCTATTCCGAGAAATATCGATGCCACCTTCGAAATCTGAAAACAAAAGAAATCCACACTCTCCAGCTTGATAGATGGTCTGGAGTTCGCCATTTTCTTTCGGGAGATGAAACCTGTTTTGCTTTTCTTCTGGAGCTCAGAAAAAGATTCGTTTCTCTTTTCCAACCCCGGGAAAGTAAGCAATCCGGAAACAATTAAGGTCCTTCCTATCCTGTTCCCATAGAAAACGTGGCGATGCGTCTGGGCCAGAGAAAAGAACCTTAATGAATGACGGGCTTCCTTTTGGCGAAAATATAAAGAACAAACATTGCGTCAATGGGCTTTCGCGATGAGTAAATGTCTCTTTTGATGTATTTTTAGAGATTTTGAAAGAGGAATTATGAAAGGAGCAGTAAAGATGTACGAGTTCGGAAAATGGAAAGGTTAAATTTATAAAGGTGGCCGAATTATGAGCATAAAGAACACCATAGACGGTGTTCCAAAAGTGCATACACACTTCAAATAGCTAGTACATAAACAATTAGTAACATACACTTCTTCGCTCAAGTTAATTAATACAATTGTAGAATCTGGTCAGTTTTATGAAGTTATATGATTCAAAATAATTGTACAATTATTTTCATCTTTAACAAATACATTTTTATTAACTCATTAATGACCGAATTATTTTAAACCATAGTTTTCAATAATGTTCGATTAAATTATGTTTTAAACATCAAGATTAAGATAACTGTAAAGTAAAATCAGGAATCGGAGAAAAAATTTTTATTTATTTATTTATTTTATTTTATTTATTTATTTTTTGGTTTTTTGAGGAAAAATATCGAAAGTTTTTTTAATAATATATAATAAACATATATTATTGAAAAAATCGGCAAAAATCATTTTTTAAAACTTTTTTTCATTAAATATTAAAGATTTTTAAAATAAAGTAAAATATGAAAAAATAAAAACCACTGTCTTATTTCTTATATTACCTCAAAAAAAATCAAAGGAAAAATGAAAAAATTACAAAATGGCGACATTTTGACTTCAAAATCTGGCTAACTGATGATATATGCCTGTTGAAAACTGTTTAGAAGATTAGTAATACCTATTGACTTCACAGACATAGCAGAAAAAGAAACACTGAAATACATTTGGCTTAGCCATGGAAGCTAGATACAGGGTTCCCGCTTATATCCGTTACACCCCTCTTCACTTCGAAACCTTGACAGCTTAGACTATAAAGTTGGTGCCTAGGTATCGTAAAAAGGCTATGCGCTACTCGATGAGACAACTTACAACGCCATCTATCGGCAAATTTTGGAATTAGCGTTCCTATCTCGTAAACGGCGAAAGATACGAGAAAAAAGCCAATTAAAAAATTGTAGAGCACTGTCAATTTAGTACGAAAAAATACCTTGAGCACACTAATACTCAAAACAGAATGTAAAAAATTAACATTTGTTTGATTGTTATTTTAAACACTATGGCGTCGTGAAACGCGAGCGAAGCGAGA
This sequence comes from Araneus ventricosus, assembly GCA_013235015.1. Classification (NCBI taxonomy): domain Eukaryota; kingdom Metazoa; phylum Arthropoda; class Arachnida; order Araneae; family Araneidae; genus Araneus; species Araneus ventricosus. The sequence continues at coordinate 60,125 of BGPR01001304.1, read as the reverse complement.
TATCCAGTCCAGAGCGCAAATGTGTATAGTGGCTAACGGAGAGCATTTTGAGCAATACAAATAAATGATCCAGAAGATTGGGACGTGTCTCAGTTTCTTTTATCCACTCTTTATGGCATGACAATTTTCGAAATCGTGACCAAACAAATGTTCGTTTTTTGCGTTCTGTTTTGAGTATTAATGTGCCCAAGGTACCTTTTCGCACTAGATCGAGAGTGCTCTACAACTTTTTAATTGGCTTTTTTCTCGTATCTTTCACCGTTTACGAGATAGGGCCGATAATTCCAAAATGAGCCGATAGATGGCGTTGTAAGTTGTCTCATCGAGTAGAGCATAGCCTTTTTACTATACCTAGACACCAATTTTATGGCCTAAGCTGTCACCGTTTAGAAGTTAAGGGGGGGTGTAACGGATATAGTAGGACGTATATAAATAGGACGCTGGGCGGGTTAATACAATACTTTTTCATCATCAGCTCTTTCTATGGCAGTTGGAAGTATACTTAACACCAAATTCTTCAATTTTTAAATGTCCATGGTGAGCTATTTTACCACTTCTAATTAGAGCTTCTGTCTCTTAATAATTTCAGGAACCACAAAGATAATAATTACCAATTTGACAACATAATGTGGTGATTTTATAACAATCAAATTGTCAATTAATTATTACTATTTTTAGATGGTAATGGACTAACACCTAACGCTGAGAAGAAAGTTGGCTCAAGTTCTCCTTTTGAAGAAACATAGAAAGTTGTCTAGTTGTCTCAATTTCTTATAAAATTAATTAAAAATTCAAATTAATTTTATCCAATAAGCTGAATTAATTTTTTTTTCTTCAATCAATCTCTATCTCAAAAAATATTTAAAAATACCATTACTAGAATGAAAGGGCCTGCACATGGTAAAAAAGCGCAATTAATCATCATGAATGCAATTACTGGGCAACTGATAACCCAAATAGCACAGAATATTCTACAGTATCGCTGCAACATCTTCGCGATATTGCACAGCACTCGGAATATCGAACAACATCGAAAAAATATCGTGCAATATTTTTGTGCTAATAGGGAAACCTCGATTGATAGTCGAACAACATGGGAATTTATTAGATGAATACTAATACGTAGCCCATGTTTAAATTAATTGAACTTTTCTTCTTTGGGAATATCGGGATCGGTGAAGTTTACTTGAACATTCTAGAGGAAATCGTTATGCCAACATCATTATTAACCTTCCAGCGGGCGCACTAAATTTTTTTACACAAGCGGGCGCGTGTCGTACTTTTTACGACAAAATAAGTTTCCTAATTTTTACCATTGCAGTTGTAATTTACTTCATTATAGTAATAAGAGACACATCAGAAAGGCAAATCCTTTCATCAAGTGTGAAAATTAATTTTTATATTATTTGCAAAATCTAAAATTATACTGAAATCAGAGAAAGCAATGAGATTTAATACTATTATTTTCTAAAAAAGGTATTAAGCAATATATAATAAAGTAGTATAATACTAAGATTGTACAACAAAGATTCTTCTTAGTTTCTTATCATTGTCCTTGCATTCGAAATATTGAAGTTTTGCCTGAGAGTAACGCTTACAAGTATACTATATATTGCACCTACTGTATTTCATAGATTTTGATGATCGCTTTCTTTCTTTTAAACCATAAGCCCTTTTTCTCAATGCTGGTTTCACTTGTTGGGTTGTCATGTATAATTTAGATTTAAAGGCATGGTAATGTCAAATGGCGATGATAAAATATTTTGGGCTCGAGTAGTAAGGTGTTTTCATAAGACTGAGGTTTTTCAAGAAAATTCTTCGGCTTCGTGGATTATTGGCAGGCTTATTGCATATTAATATTTTTGACAATGTGAAAGGAAATATTATAATACGCACTGACATATAATTATCAAACGACTTGAAAAAATTTTCAAATTACACGAGCGGGCGCGCGTCGTAATTTTTACGACAGAAGCGTAAAACAGTATGAAATCACCTTGAAACTCGGACAAACCCATTTTGTCCTGAAGAGTCGCATGAAGGAACAGCAATGACCTTCAGACAGTTTGGACTCCGAATGTGAGAACAGGGCATGAAAAACCCGTTTGTCGTAAAATTTTAACAGGCGCTCCCGCTGGAAGATTAATCGTCACAGTAGAGATGCTTAAGTATGGAGTATGATACTTCCAACAGGATTCTGGAATCCACTGAAATGATATCGAAATGAGAGGATCTACCCTGATGGAATTCTAGTTAATAGATGGCTAGGGTGAAGAGATAGCATCGACTTTCCCATGATCTCACCAGATCTCATTCCGAGTGATTTCTCTCTGCAGGGATACTTGAAACATATTGTTCATAGTTCAGGATCAAATTCAATCAACGAAATGAATGTAGATCTCATTCCGAGTGATTTCTCTCTGCAGGGATACTAGAAACATCATGTTCATAGTTCAGGATCAAATTAAATCAATGAAATGAATGTAGATCTCATTCCGAGTGATTTCTCTCTGAAGGGATACTTGAAATATAATGTTCATAGTTCAGGATCAAATTCAATCAACG
>BGPR01001304.1:11474-24006 GCA_013235015.1 Araneus ventricosus | reverse complement strand
TGTATTGATTTGCGTATAGCTTGCCTCAAACATTATCGATTTCTTAACTCCAGTGAAGTGATTTTAGTTAGTTGTGTACAATTTAATCATAGCTACCTTTTATTAGGTGATTGCCCAACTGTTCAGAACAACTGATGATTATCTGTTTTCTCAAAACTGAAACTTTTTGCATGTGAAAAAATATTTATTATTCCAAGATTGAATTTATTTTTATTGTATATCATTTTTTAGGCTCAAACGTTAGAAACTATATTAATCCACTTTTTCATTTGACCATAGGCTTTGGTAAGTTTTTACTCATTTAAATTTAACTTGACTTGTTTTAAAAAATATATAATTTTGATATCTATTTTTTAATCACATCCTGATGTAAGAGTTTTAGAAGGTTTACATTTAAATGTTCTCGATGACAATACACTATTTTACTATTTTCAGAACTTAATTATCACAAATCAATTCATTTAATTAAATTCCGATTCTATACGAGTGGCATCAACTGGAGTGAATTTGAGGAAAGAACTTATTTCAAGATACCATAATATTTACAATAATGAATTATAAAACATAGAATAAATTTACAAAATATTTAAAATCAAAATAAAACTTTTCATTTTATGGCATTGATAAAAGTATATTTTTAAATAAATCAGAAAGCAATAGAATGATTATTTATAAATAAAAGAACATTTAGCTTAAAATAGCTGTGTAGCACTTTCAAGAACGTTACTGAAATTATCGTTAATGCATTTTTTGGATGGTGGTGAATATATACGAAATACAATGTACTAAGAAGTAATAAAGAAATAGAGCCAATTTGATTAAAACTTTTGATAATTTTTATTTTTGAAGAAGTGATTTTCTGAAAGGCTTTTTGAAACATATCAATGATTCTTTATTCGAAATTTTCTTCTGAAGACGATGTTGAAAAACGTCTTCTTGTCTCACTTTAACACACCGTGTTGTGAAATCACAAAATAAAAATTAATTACTTCTAAAAATTAACTTATTTTAAAAATTACCTTAATTTTCTTCTAAAAATAATGATGAAAACCGCATTCTTTTCTTAGTTACACATACCGCGTTGTGAAATCGCAAAATAAAAATTCTTTACTTTTTAAAGATTAGTTTATTTTCATTCTAAAAATTTGCGTATTTCTTAATAATACAAGAAAAGGAAATACAAGTTGTTATCAGATATCGATAGCCTTAATTTTTAATTAAAGTAGTAGCTAGTCAGATCTATTTTTTAATTGAACATTCATAATAGAAAAAGTATTCAATTATTTGTCCACGTCAGCGTTTAAGAAACAGAAGTGAAACATTATGATATCAATAAAAATATAGTGACGGTGGCGGTGGTTCTAATTCTGCTTGTTCTAGCATATGTAGCCAAGTTCATGAGTCAATCATTCATGATAAAGTAGAAGAGTGGCATCTTTTGCTGGAAAAAGCAATTTGGAGCACCTAGCTAGCAATTAAAGTAGAATTTATATTTAGTTCCAATAAATGAGTATAAGTTGCCTTCCTAGAGGATTTTTAGTGGTAACTGCTTCACATTTGTGTTTCGCTTCGGAAAAACAGGTAAATCTTCAGCAACCAATACGGCAGTAGCCAGTAATTCATTCTTAAGTGTATTTAGTCAACCAGTTTTTGAATAATGCTTGTTAAGAGCACATCCAGAGTATACAATCCATAGTCGTTTATCATATTCCTATTTGAACTCACTAATCCACAGGTAGGGACAAAAATTAAGTTAATGCCTTAATCAAAACTTTTAACTACCGTTCGACATCATCTTAATAACATAAAGAAAACAATTTACAAGTAATTAAAAACAAATGTGTCGTGCATTACTAAAATAATATGACAACATTATGGACATACAGAATAGAACATACAAGAATAACTAAAAAAATTATGACTACTATACATTAAATTCGAACCGCCATACCCAAATATTACCTCTGTCTATAATAATAACGCAAGGGTAATATCATTCTAGTCGGTGCAAAGGAAAGCACATTGAGTTACTGTTAATAAAATAAGAAGCACGCTTCAATTACTTCGCATCTCATAAATTAATTCCCTTTCCCAAACTATCCGACCATCGCTATCACTCCACGTAATACGAGTTCCATAAGAGACGCGAAAACTCCTTTCCAATTAGCGAACATCTTTACGCAGCTGCAAAAAATACGACACTGTAGACAGATAGAGAAGTGCAGCTGAAAAAAAATGGCGCATGCCTGACTAAGCCTTTTTTTTCGGTATTCTGTGTTGGAATTTTGGATTGAGTGAAACGAAGCAAAAAAATAATTTTCACCTGGTCTCCAAGATGCTCTTATGACAGGTAGATTTAATTTTATGTTCATCTAATTAAATGCCCGCATTAATCCTTAAGAATGCACAAAAATAACTTTTTTAGAGAACCGTGTGACGTCAAGAGAGGAGAATTATTTCTCATAATTTAGAATGGGGTTTTTTTCCATCAATTTTTTTTCAGCTGCTATTCGATGGAGAGGCTAACTAATGTAAATTTTAATCAAGAATTATGCCTGTCAATATGAATTTTGTATGATGACTTTTTGGAAAGTATGTGACAAGCTTTGTGGTGTTGTTTTTTTTTCAGTAAGCAGATTTCCGGAAGGTCATACTGTTATGTTTTGGGATATTTTTTATAAGAAAATGTATAAAAAATTACAACTTTTTTTCGTGAATGAAATTATTATACGCATTTGAAATTCTATTTAAAAATTTTTTCTGTAATTATTACTTTTTGTCTTTTTTTATCCATTATCTTTTGGGAAAAGTTAAATGCATTTTGCATGACATCAAGAATTATGCAATTTTTTTTCTTAGTATGACGTAAGAAAAGGAAAATGTGATTAGTTTTAAACTTGACTATAATGGAACTACTTTTTTCATCGTATTTTGCTAGAAATTATAGTACCTTAAAGCATAGTATTTCTAGTAGATTAATTAGTTAAATATTCTTAACAATTTCCATCTAAAAGTATTTCACTGATTAGTAAACCTTCTAAGAGTATAAATTCGTATGAAATAATGCATCGTTTGCCTGATTACATTTGTAAAATACATAATACAGGATGGCCACATTTGGGAAAAAGAGTTTTTTTTATTCATAGTTAAATAGCCAAACATGAGATTTCATATAATTATAAGATAATGTGATATTTGTAAATAATAAAAAAGTCATAAAATTATCCATTCTAAGAATATTTTAAAAATATTTTTAAAAGAAATTGATAAAATAAAAAAATCGTTTGGCACGATCATATATCAAAAAGTAATAGAAATAGAATGGAAACACCATAACTTTTTTGTATGTGTATGAACGTTGTCTGGCAAAGATGGAAAATGATATTTTAATAATTCGATGTTAGTTAATTTGTGCGATTTTTTTTTGTAAATAGTTTATTTATAAGTATTTCATGTTAAGAAAATTTCTCTTTGTGTAAGTCGAGAAAAAATGTGGTGTTCCAAAGAGGAGTCGTCATCGTATTTCATCTCATGTTTGAAATGCTGTACAATATTGAATCGCACAAAATTAACCCTTTTCACATATGTTCGGATAATCGAAAACTCGGTTAATAGAGACTATATTTTCAATCGTGACTTCCTTTCTATCGACAAAGTTTTCCTAAATTATTTCATTGAAGTTATAAAAATAAGTCCGCAATTATTACCACATATATTTTAAGAAATTCTTTTATTAGTTTTCAAACTTCTTGCTAGCATTTTTGAAACAGATTTGATACGAAGATTCGCGAATGTTTCTAATGTTTGATTCTTCCTTTGTATTTTCTTAATGATACTTTAAAACTCTTCTAATATTTCCCCCGCTCCATAACGTGAACTTTCCAACACATTTATAGCGCCATTTTTTTAAAGAAAATGCGGAATATGACCACATCACTATCGAAGTGCTTAAGAATGGAGTTATGTTTATATTTTTCTCTAAATAACTTATTGAGTTATTAAATTCGATTTCAGTGCCAACTTTGACAACTTTTACTGAAAGATTCTTAGATTTCATTCAAAAAGTTAACAACACCGTTCGAATTTCTGGCACCGGTTCGATTAGCAAAGACGCCGAACAGGATAACAGAGGTACCATATAGTTGTTCTTCAGCACTCTGAAAATATCCCATCTGTAATTCATTTCTTGTTGTGTGTTTATAAGCATATGTTCAAGTGCAGTGCAAGTTAGGGATGTGGTTATTGCAAAAAATCAGGTTTTCGGTTAAACGGGATTTTTTCACCTCCGGTTTAACCCGGCGGTTAAAACCGCTCAAAATAACCGGTTTTCGGTTGATTTTTTTAAAGCAACGTTTGTGGACAGAATTTTTATTACTAATAATATACAATAAGTAAATATTAATGCAATGATAATCAATGTAATAAGTGATGATTATAAATAAGTAATTAATACAATATGTAATAATAATAAATGAGTAATTATTGCAATAAGTAAGTTTTATATAGGCAAAAAAATTTATTAACATTGTTTTTCACAAGAAGTTAATTCATTGGCCAATATTTATTATCTAATCTGCTCATAAAAACTCTTTCAGCAATGTGTTCTTCCGTGAGTCGACACCTCTCATCGGAAACAACATTATTCAACGTAGATACTAATCTTTTGGACGCCACAGAACTTCCGACTAAAGACAAATATTATTTGGCTACAAAAAACATAGACGCCGTTTGCAGACAACAATTTTTATTAGTATTGTTTTTGCAGGAAATCAATTCATTGGCCAATATTTATCGGTTCATAAAGACTCTTTCAGTGATCCGCCAACCAACAGACGCCTCGAGGAAGCGGTTGTTGGTGATTGGCCTAAGATGATGAAATTCGAAGCTTTATAAGTTGGTAAATTTTAGTCTAGTCGAACCTAAAATCGAGTCTATCTTCCGACCTGGTTTTGGATTCTTAAAAAATAACCGGTTTAAACCGGTGCAAAAAAATAACCGAAAAACCGGTTAACCGAAACAAAAAAAAACGGTTTTCGGTTTAAACCTGTAGGTTTTTCCCATCCCCAGTGCAAGTACTGTCTCTTTTCTAGGCACTTTTCTGGTATTTTTTACGGACACTTCGTTACACAGTTGCTTTTCATTAATCTGCGAACTTTCAAACGTTTAATTGCTTATGGTTACATTTTCCTTGCAATTATAATAAAATATTGATTACAAGAGGCATATCTCCTCCATTTTGCAGTAATATTTGTGGTTGTATAAACTTATACCATTCATAACCCAGCGCGTTAGGATCTGAATAATGTTGGTCTTAACGAATTGCGCTATTGTTAAATTTCTGTAGGTGAAAATTTTGTTTTCAAGAATTAGAGATTTTCGCCTCTGAAAATAAGGTTATTGTGTGCTTATTGCGTTTAAAAATTTATTTATCTTTTCATATGTTAAGGAATTTCAAAGTAAGCAATTTCCACTTTGAATAAGGTACTTAAGATTCCAAGTCTTCGCATAAAACTTTTTACATTACAGCTGATAACGGACTTGTTAGGATATTATGGTTCTTTTGTATTTATAATCTGTATTTTTATTTGTGTATTTTTGTGAACTGACAGCGCTAGCAAGAGCGCGCGCGAACTGCATTTAATATTATATATTGTTTTTTAAAATCTGGCGATTCCTTTTTTATTATCGTTGTTATTCTTTTTTTCTGTGAGCGAGATCGTCTGAGATGTTTGAATTCGAGTTATGGTTTTTACTATTTAAAACTAGAATATGCTGACATATTTTTTCCGTAAACGTAATATATGATATTTGATGCATGCACATAATATATGATACTTTTATTAATAGATGAAGTTGAGTTTTCTTTCCTAAGTAGGAATTCTATTTGTTTGAGCTGAGTTAGAGAATTATATTTTTACATTGGAATTCGAACAGAACTCAAAACTGACAATTTTATTTTGTCGAAACGTAGTATAGTTAGGAAGGGACCGAAACATATGTATGGAAAAAATTTTGCTAACTTTTCATTATTTATTTATTTATCACTCATGCTGACCCACTCACCCATAGGGTATGGAACGTTTTAACGGTCTCGATGAAGATACTTTTCATTAAATTGTAATAAATAAAATTTGTTTCTTGGAGCATTTTACAATAGATTTCTATATTCTATTTCCTTATAAATTTCAATGTGCCATAAAAATGGGTTAAAGAAAGAATGTAAACACCAAGACTAAGAAAATTTAAAACATTTTGAAAATAAAAAATCAATTATAGAATCGTGGGTATCTGCCCCTGAATTTGGGTGAAAAGTAGTAAAATTCTAATTAATGTTCTAGGGGGAAAGATACTTTTCATTAAATTGTAATAAATAAAATTGGTTTCTTCGATAATTCGCATTTTACAATAGATTTTTATAATCTATTTCCCTATAAATTTCAATGCGCCATAAAAATGGGTTAAAGAAAGAATGTAAACACCAAGACTAAGAAAATTTAAAGCATTTTGAAAATAAAAAATGAATTATGGAATCGTGGGAATCTGCTCCTGAATTTGTGTGAAAAGTAGTAAAATTCTAATTCATGTTCTCAGTTTTTACTATACGAGGCTAATGTCAGTATGCAAAATTCCTTATTAGATTTAGATAATTTAGAATCCCTAAATCTAATGTCATTCAAATGGAGAATTCTTGTTTCTCAAAGAAAACGAACAAAACATGTGAATCAATGCATCTAGCACTTTAAAAGTACATAATGTAATAAATTAATGCATTATGTCGTCGGTATCATCTTTAGAATTGGTTGTATTTTTAAATCTAGAAAACGATACCATCATTGGTAATGAGGTGGGTTCTTATATCTTCTCCGCTACGATTTTCTGAATATCTGTTAACCCTTTTGCGCTCATTGGTTTCGCACTGAAGCCACACATTGAGCATTCTTTTACTGCGCATGAGCGAAACGTAGCGTAATTTTTCTTTCATAACTTAAGAGCCAGATATATAGGCCAACTTATATAAAAATTCCAGTTCAATACCGTTAGTATTCACAGAGATATCGGCATTGCAAGAGCTAAATTGCTTTTGATCTCCGAGAGAAACAAAATGATGATGGCTCTTGCACAAATTGATATTTTTAAAAATTGAATCTTCGAAAGTAATGTTCAATTTTATGAAGGTTGAATATCCTGAATACTCACGTATGCTCTATAAATTAAATGCATAAATTAATTGCATTTCAAGGACAACTTATTTGGAAGAAAAATAGCTCGTTACCGTTCATTGGTTTCACTGTGAAACCACAAATTTCTTCAAAATAAATAATGCTAAACTTTTTTTAGCTTTACATATTTATGATCAGCTACCTATCTAATACTCATTTTTGAATTAAATTTAGTAATTTTCAAAACGAAACATATAGTGAACTTGAAAGGATTAAAGTAAATTGATTTGTTTGGAGTACCATTTTGGAAAAAAGCACAGACATAATCAACATCATCTAATATCAGTATACAGTATAAATTATTCTTGAACTTGTCAATATTTTTTTATTACGACTTAATTCTTTGATTTGACAGTTGTGTGAGACACTTTTAGATTTACCATCTGAAACTTTTGGTTATATTACAAACAGAATAAATTAATTTTGTTGCCTTTTAGTTTAATTTAATAAGTAAAAAGCCATAAGGATTTTATCATGACTCAATTCTTTTATTTGACAGCTGTCAGACACTTTTAGTTTTACCATCTGTAACTTTTGGTTATATTACAAAGAGAATAAATTAAATTTGTTGCCTTTTAGTTTAATTTAATAAGTAAAAAGCTGTAAGGATTTTATCACGACTTAATTCTTTGATTTGACAGCTGTCAGACACTTTTAGTTTTATCATCTGTAACTTTTGGTTATATTACAAAGAGAATAAATTAAATTTGTTGCGTTTTAGTTTAATTTAATGAGCAAAAAGCCATAAGGATTTTACTTCTCCCTAAGGAACTAATCTGCATGTCAATTAATCATCTTTTAATGTAGATTGCTTTATACCCCTCTTTTAATTTTACCCTTCTTTACATGCTTCCAAAACTATTACTATACTATTAGGGGAAGACAAGGTAGCACCATGGGAGACAGGAATGGACCTCATATCTACTCGTTAAATCACTTGAAAAAGTGAGAGTCACTAATAAATCACCGCCTTAAATCACCAAAAAATAACCGTTTTGAAAGGTATAGTTGAGATTTCATCCACACGTGATCTAATACGTAATCGATCAACCTTAAAAAAATTATTTGTATCTACGAATAAAATTTATACATTTATCTGCAGCATGTGCTTTTTTCTTGTAATGTATGCATGAATACACACAAAAAAAGTTCATATAAATACACAGCTCACACTCTCTTATAATGACATTTGACATTCTTTTTAAAAGTGAAAAACAATCTTTGCTGCTGCCCTGCTAAAACGACATTTAATTCTGATTTTGTATATTACTAAATAACCTGTCTTTCCCTAATGTAATGAAAATAAAACACTTTTCAAATTAGAATTTTAAAAATTTTCGGCTCTAACTTTAAAATAAGAATTTTTCTTTTATCATAGAATTGATGCAAAGAGCTACTTCACTGAGTAGAGGACTAATTTTTTATTTACAGTGGGAAACACTTAAGTAGAAAAATGATGTGTTCTTGTTCTTCTGAAGTAGCAATTTTGCTAAGTGCTATCGTTATCATTCGCACTTTGTTCTATGCAGCACAGAAAAAAACTTATTCTGCTGCATAATGGGTACTTTCCCGAGTTAAAAATTTAGAAAAGCTTTGAGAAAGTAGAGCTCTTGTGTGCTGATGTGGTAACATTTTTCTAAGAACTTTTTTGAGGTCAAATAAAATTAATAGAATAAAAAGTAATAGTAATTTAATAAATTACAGCGATACACCAGATGACCTAAACGCTTTCGACTTATTGCCAATTCAGTCATGTTTGTTGTAAAAAAACGAATGACACGCAAATATCAATAACTTTCCAGTGTAAGTGGTTTTATAATTTCTATGTTTAATAACATTCATCAAGAATTATTTGAATTAGTATTTTGCAAATTAATTTCCAAGGGAAGATTGTATACAGAGCGAAAAGCATAAACATATACAAGGTGCCCTCTGAAGTCCGTTACCACCCTCTTAACTACCGAATGGATGCAGCTATCTTAATAAGAGAGGTGACTAGGTATGATAAAGTGACTATGCCTTACAGGATGAAACCACTTACAGCGCCACCTGGTGGAAAACTGTGGAGTTAGCGTTATTAACTCTAAAACGGTACAAGATGGAGGAAGAAAGTGAATTACAAAGTTGTAGAGCATCATCGATTTAGTATAAAAACACTCCTTGTGGTCATGAATGCTTAGAGCAGAACGCTTAAAACGCGTATTTGTTTGTTCGTGATTACCTACACTGTCACGTGACAAAACATTCTTAGAAAGAAAACAACAGGTTATCAAGTTGACGGAGAGAAGTTTGAACATCAAAAATAATGTTTCTTGTGATAACTAGTTTTTCTTTCCCTTCTAAGAATGTTTTGTCACGTGCCAGTGTATGAAATCGCGAAAAAACAAATACGTGTTTTAAGCGTTCTATTCTAAGCATTTACGTCCACAAGGTGTCTTTTTGTACTAAACCAATGATGCTCTACAACTTTGTAATTCACTTTTTTCATCTATCTTGTACCGTTTTAGAGATAATAACGCTAACTCCACCATTTTCCACCAGGTGGCGCTGTAAGTGGTTTCATCCAGTAGCGCATAGTCTCTTTACCATAATTAGACACCACTCTGATGAAGATAGCTGCAGCCATTCGGTATTTAAAAGGGTGGTAAGGAACTTTAGTGGGCCTCCTGTACAACAATAAAATTTGTGAACGGAGGCAACTATAAAAAAACTAATACTTTAAGGGTTTGATTTCTGGAAAGTTAGATTAGCCTTTGTATAATTGATAAATTAGTATAGTACAGTCATTGTTGTTTGAGACAGATATTCAAAAATGGTCGTGTCATTCATTTACTGATGCATTAACATTTACTATGTGTTGACAATTCAAGTATTTTATCTTGCTGTCTACTTATTACTGCATTATGCCATATGAAAGAAAAACCCAGACATTGCACCAGCTTTGAATATTTCAACAGCATTTCTAAACATTGATGTAAAGGTGTGTGTTTTGGAAAGTTGGAATGTGCACCACAGAGCGGTTTACTTTGAAATTTTTATAAAAAATTGAATTAATCACAAATTTAGGGAAATTTTTGTTAGGGTATGTGCCAAAAAAGAGCTATTTCCTACTAAATGCTGAATAACTTCTTAAATGTTATTTTCCCCATATCGTCAATAGTATTCAGGGAGAATCATTTAGTTCAAGCTTTCGCTATGAGTGAGCATTATACATTTTTCACCTTGCATTTATATTCATTGGTTTCAATTAATAATGCAATGTAAAATGGTGTTTGTTTAAAATGTTAATGAGACAACGATATTATTTTACTAAATATTACTAATGGGACCGGGGGACTGTATAAAAATTTAGACTTTGTAATTTATGCAGTAATAAAGTTTATGTGCTCGAAAAGCAAAAAATGCAATTCTTTCCGTCATTTAGAGTATTTTTCCAATTAGAAGTAATGAGTCAAGAGCATTTTACTGAATATGACTAATGGGACAATGTGACTGTATAAGAATTTAGACTTTGTAATTTATACAGCAATACATTTATGTACGCGAAAAGCATAAAATGAAATTATTTCCGTCATTTAGAGTATTTTTCCAATTAGAAGTAAATACTTATGTCTAAGGTTAAATTAGCTATTGCAGACTTTCTGTTTATTACAAATAAATAACTCTGCTTTAAGCTGAATAATTGTATGTAATCTCAGAAAAGAAGCCATAAGGTAACACGAATGGGAGGAAGAAGGCTTGTACTTTTCATCACCTGCATGTACGAGGACCGGTTTTATTTCAACCTCCGATGGACCGTAGAAAAAGAGAACCGTAGAGAACACAATGAATTTATTACCAATAGTTATGTTCAAACATGGTTACTTTTCGACATAATCGCCATGAAGATTCAGGCATTTGTCATATTGGTGGACCAGGTTTCTGATCCCCTTTTCGAAGAACGTTGCCGCCAGTGATGTGAGATGGGCCTTAACGTTGCTTTGAGTCTCCTCATTTTTCTGGAAGCTTTGGTCCTCCTATCCAGTTCTTCAATTCAGGGAAGAGATGAAAATCACTCGTCGCTAAATCGGGGCTACATGCCGGGTGATCAGACACGTCCTATTGAAACTGCTCCAGAAGTTACTGGGTTACATTAGCACTGCGAGGAGGACGTTGTCATGAATGAGGATATCTCCAGAACTCAGAATGGCTGTTCACAGTCTCATAAAGTCTGATAAGAAATAGCTGTATTGATCGTTTCCCACAAATCACCCTTCTGCTTGAAGAAAGCAAATAAAACTACGAAAATCGCACTTTACGGGAGCATCAATTTTACCAGCCATGTTTACGTGCCGACAGTTCTGCTCAAACTAGACAGCTGGCGTCGACAGTAGTTGAGGTTATGGTTAGAGACATGCGCAGTCGCCCATTGCGCATTCCCACCTCCTATCACTTGTTTGCCTGTTTATCTGCTCGATAGGAGGGTGATGAAAACGGCCCTCGTAATTCACATAATCGAGAATGTGAGATAACATTCGTATTCGTTGTTTTGACCTTTTAACCTCATTAAGATTACGAGTGCGTAAAATCTCAGGATTTGGTTTGGTTTGGTTTACTGGCGCAAGAGCCAATATACTGCGCCAAACAAGTCTTTACTTTAATTAAAAGATTGACACAGCAATTTAGACTGCTAAAACATGTTGAAGGTAAAATGACTCAATGTACTCATAAGGTAAAGTGATAATGAAATACAAAAGGCCAAAAAAAATATAAGTAACTTTAAATAAGGGTATAAAATCCTGTGGACTTTAAAAATGGAAAAAGGCCTACATGTGGGTCTTTGCCAAGTAACATTTCCAACGTCACTGCGGTTGAACGGAAGTGAAACAAACGTTGGGTGTTAAAATGTGGACATTCAATAAGAATGTGTAAAACTGTTGCGCTACAATTACAAGGGGACACATAGGCATTTGTTCACCAAGTAGGAGGTATTTTTGTGTGAATCTTGTGTGACGATTCGTAGGCGGGTTAAGACTGTGTCGTTTCTCCGATTTTTTAAAGAAGTCCAGTGCTCTATGAGAGGTTTCGTGCTATGCAGTTTGTTTCGAGTCTCAAAATTCCATTCAGTTTGCCAATTGATGTAGAGACTGCTCTTGATCTGTTTTTATGCAGTTTGTTTCGAGTCTCAAAATTCCATTCAGTTTGCCAATTGATGTAGAGACTGCTCTTGATCTGTTTTTATGCAGTTTGTTTCGAGTCTCAAAATTCCATTCAGTTTGCCAATTGATGTAGAGACTGCTCTTGATCTGTTTTTATGCAGTTTGTTTCGAGTC
>BGPR01001304.1:0-11374 GCA_013235015.1 Araneus ventricosus | reverse complement strand
TTGTATGCAGTTTGTTTCGAGTCACAAAATTCCATTCAGTATGCCAATTGATGTAGAGACTGCTCTTGATCTGTTTTAATGCAGTTTGTTTCGAGTCTGAAAATTCCATTCAGTTTGCCAATTGATATAAAGACTGCTCTTGATATGTTTTTTATGCAGTTTGTTTCGAGTCTCAAAATTTCATTCAGTTTGCCATTTGATGTTAAAACTGCTCTCGATATGTTTTTTCTGACTCCGGGGGCGTGAAATCTCAGAATATTTTATTAAAACGGGAATTCCAGCTGAGAAATTCGGAAGTCCCGCCCTGTTTTTCAAAGAAAACAAGATCAACATAACCAAGTCAATTGAAAATAAATACTTTGGTCCCTATCTGTGGCTTAAGGGGGTTACCTTCCCCTCCATAATTTTCAGCAAACCTAGCCACCACACATGGGGGAATATAATAGGACAGTAGAATAAAGCTCTTTGCATTATAAATAGATCAATTCAATACCTCTTTCATAGATGGCCGCTTTACTGTCACTTTGAAACAGGTGTTTCTACTACTTTATTGACGTAGATTTGTTAAGTATGGCTTTTCAGCATTTAAACCACTATCAATCAATCTATTGAAAGAGATACTTTCCCAACACAGAGGAAAGAATCATTGCATAAATATTGTTACGAAGATGTAAAGTTGTTTCCCTAACATGCTAATTTTATGGCGGGAAAGAAATCTTAACAGATGTTTTACTGAGAGCGAAGCCAATGAACTCCGACCTTGGCGACCATTTTGGTGACTTGGCGACAAAACGAAATTTCTAGAAAATTCATGAACTGCGGTCTTATCTCTGCTAGGAGCAGGCAATATCAAGAACCTTCTAGAGATTACTACGTGATGTCACTTCCTGTTGGAAAAGGTATAAAAAGGAAGCTCTCAAACCAAAAGCGAATCAGTTGGAGTTTATTCAACAATGAAGCTGGTGAACTGAGACATTGAGCGCTATTGAAAGTGCTGTGACTGATATTTATTAGCTATCTATTGCATGTTTGAGTTATCAATTTATAGAAGCTATGTTGCTTAGTTTTGTTACCTGTGTTACATTCTATTTTTCTGGAATATTTGTAAGATAATTAGTCATTATTTTTTTTTATTATCCTGCTTGTTAATCTGTATTCACGTACACCCACCAGACGATTTTTTAACAATATCAAATCAACGCAAACAAACAAGAAATTTGTAGTTTATCGTTAGATATGGAAAAGAGCATAATTTCAATTTTTGCCTCACATTTTCTTAGTGATAAATCAAAATTTTTAGGACAAAAAAGTTCTCGAATTTTCTAATATTCAAATTAATTTCCAATAAAACGATCGCTTAATATAAGAGATGAAAAATGCTGTGCATTTTTCACGTAATTAGAAAATTTATTAAAACCGAAGAACAAAAAGCGTTAATTATCCGGAAGACCAAAAACAAAGTACCCATTTTGAAACAAAATTTAACAGCTGGTTGCTTCCAGAAAGCGAATAAAAAAAATCTCCTCATCAAACTTATATCTATTTTTGCATACACACACCTTATTTAACATTTCAGCCCAAACTATTCACGGCACAAGGGCCCTTATCCCCAAACTAAAACTTTTAGCTTTTTTCTAAAAAAATACTTTTTGCTCGGAGTCTCCTTTCAATATGCACTAAAATTTTACTCATAGCGTAAGTAGTAAAACCTCGCCGGAGTGAATAGTGTGGGGGGGGGGCTTGCAGGGGGTCTAGAAGCGAATAAGTGCTATATGCTCTATCGATTGCTCTACGGGACCTGCTGTTGCCATAGAAACACGCAATGACGTCTGACGCCGCATTCAAACCGTCCATAAAAAAACTCATAGAACGATTCCCGTTTTTCATTCGGAGAACTACAGCACACCTGGTCAAATTACTTCTTTGTTTATGGCCGGAGCAACAGAGTTATCCAACCATTACACGACCGGGCTTACTCCACGATAATAGTGAAGTTAGTTAAAGTGGAAACCATGCAACTCCAAATCACAGTATAAGTGCAATATAAAATCTATTCTACTTTACTTTTCACTACGACACACCCCTGACTCCAGAGAAAACTAAAAATCTCCGGTTTGCAGTTTGGATGAGTGTGCGGAGAACATTTATTGATCAAAAAAGAAGAAAGGGTTACATACAGTGTTTTAACATCGAAGAAAAACATGTGAAAATTATAAAAACGATGAAAAATGTGTATTTACATATGAAAAGAAGAATTCGCGAAGCAAAAACAATTTTAAGACAGGTCCCAAAAGTTCGCTGCATCTATATACTTGTAGGAGGACTGATTAGGGACCTTAGGTATTGAACCTCTAGAGGATCTTAATCCATAAGTCTGAGGTCTTGGTGAAGGAGAGAAATCTGGGTCGAAGTCGGATGAAATGGTTGCGTACTGGTGGCGACAAAAAAAAGAAAGAAAGGGTCTGCAGGCAGAATTTTAAGTGCTTCTTGAAAACAACACTCATAGATGTCTAACGCGTACATAACCAACCAGCGGGAATTCCCCGAAACGTTCTCGCATACGACCAGTAATGTGGGGTGGGTAAACACGCAGTGGGTAGGTAAATATTTTGGGGGTATTTACCCAAGACCTGTGTATTTGAGAAAAAAATTATGAATGGTGATTTACAATGAAGCATATAAAATTCATGAATTCCCAAGAACTTAATATTTTGCAAAAAAAATTGCGTATGATCGCAATTTTTACGCGCACTGAGGATACCACGACTTTATTTAATGTTTTTGAGTACGAAATGTTTCTATAGATATCACACAAGATTTCACCATACCTCTGGTTAATCACAAGCGTCCATCTGGAGAATGTCAGAGCGCAATTTCGTTTTAGGGAGTTGCCATAATATCCGAAGCACGTGTTTTCCGCTCGCTACAATTTCCTTCGTAGATTTCCAAGGTCAAAAGCCAACCATACTAACTTAAGTAAAATAAGCAAAACGCTCGCCAACACACAGTCGCAATGTGCATTTTGAACCAAATATGCAGTTTGAACAACTTTTTTTTAACGGATTGAAACAGAAATTGGACACAAATCTACAATTAAGGTTAGAAGGCCACATACCAAATTTCACATATTTAAGTTAAGAAAGAGTTGTTGTGTTCACAATTTTGCGATTATACAGACCGACAAACAGTCAACCCTTTGACGGATTTGGCCCAAACTTTTATACGGACTTGCATTCATGATGATAAAACTGTGCGCCAAATTTTATCCATCTAGCTATTCAAGTTTTGGAGTTATAGTGTCCACTTGAACGTGAACAGACAGACTTCCCGCAGATGGATTTTGTCCAAAATAGAAGCCTACACATTATATGTTAAGATTGCATAACAAATTTCGTCCTCGTAGCTCTAATAGTTTTCGAGTTATCTTGTTCATAGACAGACATAATTCCAAAACTGTGTTTTTCGGACTCAGGGAACGTGGAGATTCGTCAAAATCTCGATTTCGAATTTTTTGACGATTAGAATAATTCGTATACAAGAAAGTGAAAAGTGCAACACTTACTTATTTTATTATTATTAGTGTTTATTCCATCACGATTATTTAGCTTTTTTATGACATTGTACTTCTCACAATAACAATACTGTCAGATAGGAAACTATAGAATTCCAAACAGAAAAATGCAATATAATATAGAGAAATACCAAAACTCTTAAAGAGCCTGAGACAAAAAAAAATCAACATTTAAACTTCGGACATTTGTGGAAAACGCAATGTATTTAAACATGTATCTGAAATATATGAAAAATTATGCTTAAGATTCGTTTCCGGTCTCTGATTGGCAACATGCCGTGTTTTCTTTTTGCTTTTCAAAATTCTTTCAAATAAAAATCAGTAGAACTTTGGAAGCGTTGAAGTATGATTGTCTTTGCAACTGTTGTCTTATTCATTTTGTTTTTAGTAACATATAATTAAAATCCTTATAAAATAAATATTAGCGGGTAAGACAATTTTAATCCTTGAGATATGGATTCCTAAAAATTTCCTTATCTTTTAAGTTCCGTTTCATTAACGTCCTGTTGAAGCAACTCGAGTGCTATTTTGGGACGTCCTCAGACTAAAGCTCAATCAGATTACTACGAGGACAACTGAGCTGGCGCCCTTCTCTCCAAGCTTCTGTATCACACCTGCGGTAGGGCATTTGACTCCCGTCAGATTTAGTGTGTGTCAGGCCCACAAACACGACAGATCTTCAATGGAATCAGTTTTCGAACTTAGATCCCTCGGTCTCTCAAGCCGAGATCTTGCCACTACTCTACGACCTTCAATGGAATGGAATCAGGTTTCTAACTTGGATCCCTCGGTCTCTCAAGCCGAGATCTTGCCACTACTCTACGACCTTCAATGGAATGGAATCAGGTTTCCAACTTAGATCCCACGGGCTCTCAAGCCGAGACTTTACCACTACGACACCGCGACACCGCTTATCTTTAAAATATACAAACAAATTCCTTAGACAAACAACTGCGTGTTTCTAAATGTCATTAAAAGCATTTGCATCGCATATTAATCACTGTATAATATGCATTTACTTCAGAACAATAATGCAAATCAATCAAATGTCAGACAATTATAAACGTGTGTGAGCCTCTGATGACTGTACATCCAACAGTTTACGGCAGTCAGTCACAAATGTTAAGTTTATTGACTCTCAGCAAATTGCAAACATGCTAATCAATCTCCTTCAATAAACATCCTCCTCTCTTCGTTGATTCAAGGTGTATTCATATCTCTTCTGTCAATGTGTCAGAACTCATAGTCGTAAGTTAATACGTCATCATGCATTAAGAATCTAAACATTGCAATGGCCAGTGATGCTAGAGCTGATGACGAATGTGTATGTAGAGGGATGTCCCTTACGATCAAAGTAAACTTTTATGAATAAACACTAAACATTCCAATCCATCTTATGTTAAATTATGTATACCGAACTGAAAAATCTATACTGGTTTGGAGGATTTACAGCAATATCATCTTAAATTAAAGAATAAGCAAGCATTTTTTTCCTGTTGCCTCGTAGTGGGAGTTTGGTTATTTCCGAAAGAAGAACTGTTTCATGAAAACAAAGAACTGTTTTGGAAAACCTTTAAAAATAACGGGTAGAAACTAGGGTCGTTGCTTCCGTTACTTCCGAAATACGAAAACGAGCCATTTGGTGAGAACAAATATCACCTTCGAAAAAACGCTATTAATAATGGGTGGAATCTAGTGACAAATGTTTCCGTTATTTTCAAAGACGAAAACGAGACATTTGGTGAGAACAAATATCACCTTTGAAAAACCGTTATTAATAATGGGTGGAATCTAGAGACCTTTGTTTCCGACATTTCCCAAGAACAGGAGAAAATGACCTCGTTCACTATCGCTGAATAGCTCGCGCATGCGCAGCGATTGCCTCCAGTACGCAAGTAAAAAGATTGAATATGCAATTTGAACGCCTTTTTTTCAATTGATTGAAACGAAATTTGGGCACAGATCTATAATTAATGTTAGCAACCATCATACCAATTTTTATTTATCTAAGTCAAAGGGTTTAGGAGATGTAATCTTTACAAGTGTGCGATTATACAGTCCGACAGATCATCACCCCTTCGACGGATTTGGTCCACTTTGTCTTTTATACGGACCTACATTCAAGATGATAAAATTTTGCACCAAATTTTATCCATCTAGCTATGCAAGTTTTTAAGTCACAGTGTTCAGACAGACTTCCCGTTGACGAATTTTGTCCTAAATTTTATAGACACCTACAAATTATGTGTAAAGACAACATACCAAATTCCATCCCCGTATCTCTAATAGTTTTCGAGTTATCGTGTTCACAGGCAGACAGACATAATTCCCAAATTGTGTTTTTCGGACTCATGGAGGTCTAAAACGTGGAGATTCTTCAAAATCTCGAGTTCGAATTTCTTGACGATTACAATACTTTCTCTTTGTGTACTTCGTATACGAGAAAGTAATAATAATTGTCAAATTCAAAATTAAAAGAAAAATCATAGAAGATTGGGGAAAACATTAGCTTAATGATGACTCCAAGAGAGAGGGTTTATTGAGAGGTTATAGAGTATTAAAGGGTTTTATTGAGGTATAAAAATTATGTAAAAAAGGGTATAAAAAATTTAATTCAAAATAAATTCTTAGTATATTTCCTAACTGGCCATGGTCCATTTCCTTATTTTTTTAATCGTTTTAAAGTCCTTAATTCAACATTTTGTATCCGCAGAGGAAAAAGGGGATGGAGATCAATATGATTTTGACTGCATCCACACAGGAGGGAGTCATCTTAAAAAATCAGCGCACAATTTTAAAAAAGAGTGGTTTAAAACTTTACTGTTTAACAAAAATGCAACTTTTAAAAACAGGGAGATATTTCATACAAGTGATTACAATGCAATAGATTTTCCCAATAGTATCATGGGCATACCTGTGAGATTCCTTCTTTTTCTTCTTATAAATTATTTTGCAATTCTGTGGGGGTTGTATCGGCTTTTTTTTTATCCTAAATTGAGTTATAGAAATTGTTTTGTTGCTGTTTCTGTTCGTTTTCAAAATTGCTTTTTTTTTAGATTTTTTTTACTATCTCTCTTTTCTAAATTATATCGCAAACTTTATTTAAGGTTACGTCTTGTTTCTTTTTTTTTATTTTATTTACTATTTATCGGGTTTTATCAATTTTTCATTTTTTGCTTATTTTATGTATGTTTCTTTATTGCGTATGTTTGTATTTATTTACTATTTCTGTTTGTAATTTTTTATTATATTTATATTGACATTTGTATTTTGTATTGTATTACCTGTAATGCATTTTTAACTTAAATTGTTTTGTATTGTATTACTTATATTGCATTTTTTAACTTATATTGTACTGTATTACCTATTTTTTTAAATTATATTGTATACTTTTATTAAACTGTATTGTATTGTCTTGCGCTAATATTTGTATTGAATTTTTTTCTTCCGCCCGCTCGTGGCATGATTCACCCCCTTTGGGGAAGCAGGGTCCGCATGGGCAATGAAAATATCACCTCACTGAATATTTAGAAGAAAGAACAAAATCCAGCAATGAAAAAAAAACCTTTTTTCAAAACACACTTTCATTGGTGTATGAAAAAGAAGAATTTTCTTATTTGAATTATTTTCTGCAATTTAGTCTTTAATTTGTAATTTATTATTATGAATAATATGGAATCTAAAAATCAATTTTTTTTTCAATTTCAGTACCAATGGAATGCATTTAAAGAAATCAAACTATGAACTGATAATTAAATTCTGAAAATGATAAATTAGTGTATTGTTATCGAGAAGTGATATAAGTGAGCGAAATTTCAAAACTCTAGCGCAGCGAGAAGTAATTGAAAAATTGATTACAAAATGTCACCGTTTTTTTCTATTTGTAATTCATTATTATGAATAATATGGAATCTTAAAATCATTTTTTTTCAATTCCACTACCAGGTATGTATGCATGGAATAGACATTTAAAGAAATCAAACTATAAACTGACAATTAAATTCTGAACATGATAAATTAGTGTATTGTTATCGAGAAGTGGCATAAGTGAACGAAATTTCAAAACTCTAGCGCAGCGAGAAGTAATTGAAAAATTGATTACAAAATGTCACCTTTTTTTCAATTTGTAATTCATTATTATGAATAATATGGAATCTTAAAATAATTTTTTTTTCAATTCCACTACCAGGTATGTATGCATGGAATAGACATTTAAAGAAATCAAACTATAAACTGATAATTAAATTCTGAAAATGATAAATTAGTGTATTGTTATCGAGAAGTGATATAAGTGAACGAAATTTCAAAACTCTAGCGCAGCGAGAAGTAATTGAAAAATTGATTACAAAATGTCACCCTTTTTTCTATTTGTAATTCATTATTAGGAATAATATGGAATCTTAAAATCATTTTTTTTCAATTCCACTACCAGGCATGTATGCATGGAATAGACATTTAAAGAAATCAAACTATAAACTGACAATTAAATTCTGAACATGATAAATTAGTGTATTGTTATCGAGAAATGGCATAAGTGAACGACGTTTCAAAACTCTAGCACGGCTAGAAGTAATTGAAAAATTGATTACAAAATGTCACCTTTTTTCCCTTTATTATCTAATTAAAGGACACCTTCAGTTTTGAAAATATGTTGTGGAATTTATTCAATTATGAATACATGGAACATTTGAGGTCTATGGAATCCACGTATATTTTGTATCGAATTTAAATTTATATGAATGGTGTGGCGCTGCAGTCAAGACTTCAGACAAAGAAGTGAACTGACGAGATCGAGTTTAATGTGACTACAAATATATACGCAATTGTGCACTAATTCAGTTTCGAATCATTCATTGTTTTGTTTCAGATACCGACGTCGCTTTTGTTTATGTAAATAAAGATGTTGTTTAGAGCCGTCGGGTTGGTCATTTGCACCATTAATTAGTGGACCGTACAAGTGGTGACCCGGACGTGATCTGAACAAGCAGCCTTCTGATAACCATAATCTGATACCATTAATTAGTGGACCGTACAAATGGCATAATATCAACTTATGCGATTAAAAATACAGTAGAACACCGTGAATCCGAACTAATTGGGGCTGACCACTGTTCGGATTACAGGGAATTCGGATTATCCGGGAATTTCGGTAAAATACTCTTGATACACCAAATGCAGTAGAGTATTGACTCTGTGTGTGTGTGCGCTCAGTGAAGGCATACGGAGAGAGATAGAGGGGATTCGCACGGCACAGTGGGAAACAAGTTGAGGGTAAAGAGAAGATATCTGAGTTTGTTTCTGCTAATTAAGTTGCTGGATTCATTCTTAAAAACCGATTTGAATACTTCTTTTAAGTTAGAAATAAACATTAGAACAATTAAACATACGAAATTTCTTATTCATAATTGTTATTTTCCCTTCATTTTTTAGGAAATTGAAAAAAGATGTTCGGATTCCTGGGGTTCGGCCCAGGAAGTTTGGAGAAGGGGGTGCCAGCTCAGGTGTCGTCCTCGTCATTCGACCGTGGTGCAAAATTAAAAGGTCCATCCAAAAATATCACTCGTGTTGCTTCTAAACAGAACTTTAATATAACTAAACTAAACTAACTAACTCCTGGAGGTCGGACTCCCGGGGTTCTACGGTGCTATAATTCTATGCAGGCATATCGTACTGGAACGACCGATAATTGGTTAATTATCTCGAAAAAGGGAAATCAACGGATGTTTTGTTCCTGCTTGTTTTTTGCGTGGAAAACATTCGCATATGTTTTTTTTTTAAATGGCTATTACTAACAATTAGGTATTTTTTTCATCTGCCACAATGTTGAACAATTTGTCTTTGGATGAAATAAAAAAGAAGAATGCAAACGAGGACATAAAATGAAGATAGAAAATTAAATCAAAACTTATTAAAGCCATAAAAAAGTTTTTAAAAATAAATTACTATACTTAAAAATTTAACAAAATTTTTTTTAAAAACCCGCACGTTTAATAGTTTAAAAAGCAGTAGATTCTTCTTTTATTTTAATTATTTTCCACTTCTTAATCTTGAAATAAATTTTTCTCAACCTCACTACTAGGTGTCGCCACTGGTATGGAATCGAACTTTAATTTGATTAATTGTTTGACTGAAAAGTTCCAAAAATATTAAAATAGTGTAAGACTGGCAAATCAGGGAATAAGTCGAGTTTAACAAAAGCGTTTTAAAATAGATAAATGCACGTAATGAATGCAAAAGTTACTTTGATATTATTATTTTAATTCAAATATTTACTGTTAAATGTTGAAAATTAACACACATAATTGAAAAGGAAGCTCGAATTAAAAGCACCGAAATTTAGGTTCCAATTACTAAAAGTCTCATAACTGCTTCAAAAAGGAAAAAGGGCAAAATTATTTGCAAGATCCGACGATCCAAGAAAACTCCGATGCATGATCAATTTTGACGTAGACTTACGTCTCTCCGTAGTGGTCTATGGGGTGTCAAGAAAAGGAAAAAATTAGGACGCTTTTCGCGCGAAAGTTAAACGCTTACAGTCCCGCAACCAAATAACATAGAGAGTTTGTTGTAGTTTCATTTAACAGAGAAAAGGTTGACATTGAAGATTGCAAGAAGAATTTTAGAATTTGGAATGACGGTTTAGTCACAGTCGAGCTTCAAAGTTGGTGAAAATCACTAAAAATTTTGATGACGTCACAGCGGCCGATGCGCGCGCATGCAGACTATCCAAGTATATTTGACAATTCATTCATCCATCTTACGTTCACGCGAAACATTACTCAATAATTGTTGCATTATGTCGAATTTCGTGGTAAAGTTGAACGATTATAGCTCCGCAACCAAATAACATAGAGAGCTGGTTTTGGTTTCATTTAACAGAGAAAGTTCGGCATTGAAGATTTCAAAAATAATTTTAGAATTTGTAATTACGGTTTAGTCACAGTCGAGTTACAAAGTTGCTGAAAATCACGAAGAATTTGGCATAGATAGAGTCACATAGTCACACTAGACTAATGGTCACTATAGATTATAGATTTAATAGTCACATAGAGCTACTTTAGTCACAGAAATTCACATTTGAGTAATGTAAGTAAGTCTAAGCACCTCAATCCCATCAGCCGTTTCGCAGAGACAGCCTCTCGTCGATTTTATTCAGTTTGGTTTAATTTTTGGTTAAAATTAATACAATTGGATTAATATCTTTAATATGTCGGTTCTATCAATAGTTGCCTCTAAGAATAGTATCGTGAAAATGTGCCCAAAATAAATCCCTTTCAAAAACCTGTTACTCACTTCTTTTGTTCATTTATTCAATGGTCAGTTGGAAGCAAAATATATAGATTCCGTAGATGAAAGATGATAGATCACATCACAATTCTTTTTACCAAAAAAAATAATGATTTTCAGTGATAGGCAACAATATCTGTGGTATTTTCTGAAAGAGTGGAAAACAATAAATCTTACGTTACATAGCATTGATTGAATTCGTCTCATATTTGAAAAAATGAAAAACTAACAAATGTAGAATTTAATTTTCGGGAACAATAACAGACAAGATTAATAACTGAATTTTTGTGGATTTAGATTGTGTGTGGCATACTTTCTGCAAAAGGCTTGACGCAAAAATCATACAAATAAAGTGCATTGTGTTGCGTAGCACACAGAATGCAATGCTCTTTGGACGAGTTTTCTATTTTGTTTATTTGCATTAAAATGCGGTGACTACGTAATTCCGGTGTAATGCTAAGTCAATGGGATCTTCAAAGCGGGAGTCAAAAAGCCAAACAAATAAAATCAAGGTTT